>BQNB010053973.1:0-25960 GCA_026074375.1 Tanacetum coccineum | reverse complement strand
ACCTCATCTCTATCTCGATCAAACCGGCACAAATACCATAATGTAGAAATACTTCGCAAGTGCCAACAACAACCTATCTCTTATTCATCACTTTTTTCTCTCTCTCTCTTTTTTTTACTTTTTTTTCAATCAACCGTTCACACAACTAACAATTCTCTCACACTTAAGATAAGGATACACCACGAAAAATACGAAACTGAAGCAGGACTTCTTCATCTCCGTCAAAATGGCACAGCACTTATAACCAAATGCGAGCAAACTATAAGCAAAAACCAACCAATCATACCGAGCAACCAGCAACCAACCATAGACTTTCGACAAGGGGGGAGGCTAGGCTAAAGGTTATATATTTTTTTATTTTTTTATTTTTTTCTGGATGAGAAAAATGAATAGAATGCCTCAGCAGGTTAAACTAGGGGTATCTAGCACTAAAGATGAGTGCTAACATAAGGGTTTTATTTGGGTGGTTAGCTAATCAGTGTAATTAGCTAAAAGAATAATATATTAAATGGAATGGCTATTTGGGTTAAATCCTAAGTTGCCTCTTTATCACTTAAAAATACCATCACGCGGTAAACGGGATCTCACTGCTTTATGGTCTCGTAAGGATTTCAACACCAGTTCTGAGAATCAATAAGTCAACTGGCACACTCATACAATTGTTTAATCGATACAATGCTCCCAGAAAAGGCGACAAAACTATAAATACAAGCCGTAACGATGCCCACCCACCATTGTGGTTTCCCGCATCTAAATGTTGTTTTGTTGTGAGACACTTGCAGCTGCATTCAAACCTTAACTTGAGAAAGCAAAAGGCAAAAATCATCTTCATAAGATTTAAAGGCGAACTTCACATTTTTTTGGGTGATTGGTATAAATGCGCAAGTAATGTCATCGATCCCGAGTCGGATTTGCTCTATCAATCGGGACTCATCTCTGGTTTCAAAACTTTATTTAATTTTATAATACATTTTTTTACTATGTTTTATTCTAATATTAACCTAAGTGGCAAAATATTTAAAAATAAGTTAGATTTTTAGATTACAGAGGGCGAACAAAAGTTTATACTTTTAATAATGAGTCTAATTTTCCAATTTATTTTCCCCCCACACTTAAGTTGAGCATTATGCGTAATTAGAAAATAACTTAAAGATGGACAAACGGAAAAAATAAATATAAGAGAAATGAAACTTCCTGGGGCTCTTAAGGGCTCTGTTGAATTCTGAAAGATGTGGCGCAAACCAGAACGCCATCATGTGTATTCTACCACATGTAATATTATAATTCAAATATATCACTCCCCCAAGTGATAAGCTTTACCACCATTCAAGCTTCACCTATTTTATTTAATTTGTAAAATAAACTAAACTACAAAAACCGTAAAATACTAAGAGCACTTTCATAGGTAACACGGTTGCATTTAGCATATGCAACAAGCCTTTAAACCCCTCGGTGGCCCGAGTGGACGAGTTATAGTCTCGTGAGGGTTTCCAGCGAACACACCCACAAAGTTCAAAACATCATTTTTTTTAATTTTTAAAATTTTTATTTGTATACATTTACTAAAACAAGCATAAACAAAACATTACGAAATGAAAAATAACATAGAAAGGAAAATATAATTACTAATATACAAACACTCAAAACACATATATAAATAATAATAAAAATAATTGGCGAAAATAAAATCTTTTTGAATTTTTTTATTTTTTTTGTTTTAAGACAAACACATATACCAAACACATATTATTATTTAAGGTTTAAAACAATAATTTACAAAATTACTACTATTTTTTTTATATATTTCTTTAGTTTTTATTTATAAATTTTTTCTTCAGAACAAAAGTGCGTCGCACTTGAAAGAAAGTGCGGGGTACTTATACCCTAATTATTTTATAAATTTTCAAATATTCATAAGATGAGCGCGGCAAAAGTTTTAAAAAGTGTGTCGCACACAAACATTTGTGCGGCGGTTTCATTATGACAGAAAACACAATTTTTTTTTTACTTTTTTAGAATATATTTTTATTAGTTAAGAATCACATACAAAAATACAGGCAAACACATAAGCAGACAAACACAATCACACAGGTTAAAAAGGTAGATAAGAAAACTATTTTTTAGATTTTATGGATTATAACAATTTTTTAACTCTTTTTTTTAAAACGCAAGCAAACACATACAAGCAAACATGCATAAACAAATAAAAACACATTACCAGTATTCACATAAAACATAAATAAATTGCATCTGGTTATTATTTTTATACAAATTTGGATTTTTTTTAAATGCAGGAATAAAGTGTGACACACAAAGTTTTTGTGCGGCGTACTTTCTGCAATATTTTTCAAAATTTACTTTTTATTTTATTTTTCACAAATTCAATGCAAGAAAATATAAACAAACTAATAAACCAACAAAACACATGTTTTATTATATAAACAAGAACATGTCAGAAAATAAAATAAGCAAAAACAATTAAAAAAAAATCTTTTTGGTTTTTTTTTCTCGAATGACAAACTAAATATTAACAAAATTACAAGGTGTATAATCAGATAAAATGGAATTTCAAATGATCACATACCTGAGACTAGCAATTTGGGGGTTTGTTTGGGTTTGGGTTTTTAAATTAGATTCTGTTTGTGAAATTTTTTGCACAAAGTGCGGCGCACTTAGTGTAAGTGCGGTGTACTTTCTGGGTTTTTAGAAAAACCGGTGCACACAATGTATGTGCGGCGTACTTCCTGAGGAAAAATAATTTTTTGGGTTCCGTTTGCCAAAAATCGGTACGGCGAGTTTATAAATGTTGTTTTGTAAAACAAGTACATCGATTTTGATGTGAAACCGGCGCACTTCGTGTAAAAACCTGTAAAATAAGAAACGGAACAGGGAAGTGCAGCGCACAAGACTAGCAAACAATCTGCAAACAACTAAAACAAATCCTCGGCAGCGACGCCAAAAACTTGATGTGTGTTTTTACAAGCTTTAAATTTATAATAACTAGAAATACTAATTTTTAACTAATAACACAACATTCGGGCAAGTATACCCTATTCGAGTGTAATATAGTATTGGGTAAGTCCAGGTTGTTCCATGGGATTTGTAGCAATTCACAGATTGTTTATCAAGTAACAAAGCTAATTGATTGTCACAGATCAAATAACCTAAATGTGTGTATAAAGCAAGCAAGAAACAAGGCATGATCCACATAACATAATAGATAGAGATAGAGTAAGACTTTATATAAACAAAGCATACAAGTCATATATGACAGGTAATCATAATAACAAGCATATCTACCAATGATAACATAGAATCCTTTCTGCCTATATACTACATCATCACGAGCGCATTAAGACTGGTTTATATTAAATATGCATATATATGAATTCCTCCCAACCCGATCGGTCAACATAAAGAAGGGTCTTAAACATCTTTCTACTTAAGTTGTTTATCAATTTACCACACTATTCTCACAAGCATGATATTGATTCATATGGCCAACATGATTCAAAATATATCAAAGCAATTAATCCTTTCGGCCTATTTTAATTGCAAGATATATCAAGAGATAAATAATGATCCAAGTAAGATAACATCGAATTCATAAACATGTATATTCATAAATCATAGTAAAATCATCCAAATATTATTCATGTTTCACATATAAGAAGTAAAGTAATAATACCAATATTTCGACTACAACAACCATCAACCCAAAAACTAGCGATTCCATGATCATCCAACAACCAAATGCTACTGAGATAACCCAAAATATACCAAGTAACTATTGGAAATCCACAATATATTACCAAATAGAGTGTTTGGTAACAAGGTTTATGGTGACGATCTTAAGAGAATTTGGTGTGAATTCTCTAAGAATCAAAGTGATAAGTGTTAAGGTTATGGAAATGGATGGTATATGATCTAAATATGGTGTAGAACTTCTGGAAATATGTGTTTTAGTGGTGGTTTATGGTGGAGAGTGGTGGTAGCATGGCGGTTTAGAGGGGTGTTTGGATCACTGGATCCTAAGGATCCTCACCACTCCTTCCTCCTCTCCATAGGCTATAGAGAGTGTGTGTATAAGATAGAAGCTTGTGTGTGAGATAATGTGAGATATAAGAAGTAAAAGGGCTTTATATAGGCTTTTTCAAGGCCAAAGTGCACCCCACTTGCATAAAAGTGGGCAGCATTTTGTGAGTTAATGCACTTAGCATTGAATTGCATTTAATTCTCATAAATTTTAGTTCTGATGGAAAAGTGCGCCGCACTTATTTCAAAGTGCGCCAGACTTTAGGTCGTTTCAGCAGATGACCTTTTCCAAAGTTGTAGATAATTGAATTCTCTTTCCGTGGCCGCTTGAATCAACTTAAACGGAGTTCGTATGACCGAGTTATGGCCAAAACAGTAAACAGGTGTCGAGAAGCATTCAACTTGAGTTATTTCTCCATTTAAGCTTCAAATCTTAGTGTTTTCTTCCACGACATGTTCCAAGAACCTACAATAGCAAATAGACTATATTCTATATCAAAAGTTCTTATATTTAACCAATTTATATATATATATATATAAGCATTGATAACGCGTATAGAAACATGTATTATTTGAGCGTTATCAGGATGTTCAACAAGTGTTTGTCATGGAATGTGTCCTAAGAAAAGAAATTTTATAAACAAGGTCCTAGATGACAAGAAAGGGAAAAAATTTATATATATATATTTTCAAATTTTGATTTTTTTATGTGTAGTGAATTATCGAAAATATTTTAGTTTATTTAATAAATAAGCGCAAAAAGGGCAAACACCCCCGCACACTTAGGTTGCATGTCTCAAAGAAAAATAAATAAAGAAAAAAAGCTTTTCAAAACAAACTTGGATTATGAAAAAATATTTTTGAATTTTTAATATGTGAAAATAGAGATGTTTGACAATACCTAATGATTCTCAAGTTGTTTTAACATGACTAAACACCTCACAAATAAGGAAAAATATAATTTACTCAAACATTCATATGTGATGTAATAAAAGGTAAAAGGGAAATCACACTTAATTGCTCAGACATGATTCATTTCATACCATCGGCTTGCACAAGAAACAAAACTGCACCAACATGACGTAAGCACCAGGTATAAATATCAAAAGAGGAATTTTATTCGGGTTGTAATGTACAGGCTTCAGGCTTATAAGGGTATATGGATAAGGCAAGGGAAATATATACTGGAATTGGTTTTTATTATATACATGTTGACAAGTCCAAAAAACTCATGTTGCTTGTTACGAGAATCCACAAACCCATGAGGTTATCGAACCTCTCATCAATATATCCGGCACATATCATAATATAACAGTACGTCGCAAGTGACAACAACAATCCAACTCTTATTCATCACTTTTTTTTCGATTCAATTTTTTTATACTTTTTTCACATTTTTTTCATTTATTTTTTCTTCCTCTCTTTTTTTTCATCATTTTTTTCTTTTCAATCCACTCTTCTCATTCAAACAACTAACAATTCCCCAACACTTAATATAAGTGTACACCGCAAAAAATATGAAACACGAAGCGTGCACTCTTCATCTTCATTGAAATTGCACGACACTCATAACAAAGCCCGAGAAACTATAAGCAAAAATCAACCAATCATACCGAAAAACTAGCAACCAACCATAGGGACTTTCGACAAGGGGTAAGACTAGACTAAAGGTTATATATTTTTGTATTTTTCATTTTAGTGGATGAAAAAGATGAATAGAATGGCTCAGCGGGTTAAACTAGGGGAATCTAGCACTAAAGACGAGTGCTAACAATTGGGTTTATATATTTGTGGTTGATGTGTCGTTGTGTAGTGTTAATTTTATGATTCAAGTTTTAAATTTATATTTTCCGACTATTACAAAAACAACACTTTAACGGGCAGTGTACCCGATCGATGGGAGTTTCATGGTATGTAAGGTATCGATCACTAAGAGCAAGAAACAATCTTTTAATTTATTAATATTTTGGTTATCTAAACTAAGTTAATTCTATTCTATGTTAAACCTATGCTAAACCTATGTTAATCCTAAATCTAGCGGATAAGGGGGGGTTTTAGCTTGAGAGACTGGCACGAGTTTTGTGGTGACTAAAATCAACTTAGACACTAAAACACACGCAAGCAAATTTACAGAAGATAAAAGAGCGGTCTAGCCAAATATAAAAAACTATATTAACCATTATTAATCCAATCAAAACGTTGGTTTGTTTATTTAGTGCAATAATTACTTATCTCGAGGCGGCATATCATTCTTAAGACTTAGGCGGTACTTCTTCCTAAGACCTAGATACAAAGAATTTTGTCACAATTAAACGTATCCGCATAAAGCATCCTTATTTGCTGATTATAATCTATCTTAGGAATAAAGCAATGGTGATCTTGTTAAACCCTAACACAAAATACGTAGGAAAGGGGGGGGGGGAAGAAAGGGGAGGAGAAGGGTAAAAAGTGCAATCAAAAGGGAAGAGACTTTACCACTTTACTGCTTAAAGGGCAATTCATACACTAGAAGTCCACTAACCAGTCTTTAACCAAATTAAATCGAGAACATACTCGTTGATCCCTGGGTCACCTGTAGGTCCAACTAAGCTCACAATCTAAGGGCAAAGATAAGTCGTTATTTGTGATCCTATTGGTCTAGATGTATAAATCACTATATGGAGAGCTATCCCGCTTCTAGATTACGTGGTCCATATCACTAGAATCTAGTTGAATGTAGGTCGCATCAAAAGCACGTAAACAAGTATAAACTGATAAACATAAACAAGCAATCAACGATAAATTAAGCAATCAAGATAAACAAACCAAACATTAAGATCTTCGTAATAATAGCTAATACCCGAAGGTATTAGCCTTCAAATGTCATAATCAATACAAGATTAATAATTTAGCCAAGGTAAACTAACCGAGTTAACGAATGATACCAAAAATTGAACGATTACAAGAGTATAGGAGATTACAAGTTGTTTCCTATGGAATTGATTACGTGCAATAGACCTCTTCTAAATTTGAAATCAATTTTTATGGTTTGAGGTACAAAATATGATTTAGCAAAATAAAACTCGTTTTATGAGTTTTTTCTATTTTAAAATCTGGAAAAAAAGGTCATACGAATATCGAAATGGCCTTGATACGGCGTAATTTGGTGGTTTTCTTGGAGTATGGACCACGTTCCGATATCTTACCAGAATATTTATAATATCCATAGCTTGAATACGGCGTATTGGTCATTCCTGGATACGGCGTATTGATCTTGTTTCCTTTGTGATCTTTAGTGAAGTACAGGCACAGATACGCCGTATCTTCCTTGATGGATACGACGTATTGGTTGTCAGAACAGTAATCTTCATATTTCTTCGTTTAAGCTCTAGAATGTGTGCCTTTTTGCTAATCTTCACTAAGTACTCCATAATTACTGCAATTCTCAAATACAAACGATTAAGTAGCAATTCTTTGCAATAATTATACAAAATGGGTTATTTACATGGGATAAATGATGCTATAAAAATGTGGTTATTTGATGTCATAAATATCCTACCACTTGAATCCAACTTGTCCTCAAGTAGCCTTTAGATGTTTATGAAAATGTATCCCTAAGGATTTTTTTCCGTTTAAGCATTTATTTGATCTATTACAGATACACAACCAAACACCTCATGAAATAGGAAGATGAAAACACTCAAATCACTCAACTAATCTATGTGGTAACATGTAACTAATTCGCTCAATTACTCGTCCATGACGAGTTTACTATTACATTGCATTGGTCAAGGATACACATCTCCACCACTAGAGCTAAGAAGTAACAAGTTTATAAAGGTAAAATGGGTTTTTATTATAAGGCTTAGGGTTGATCATTCTACAATCTTTCACCAAAAGTACCACACCAACAAGGCAGATGAAGCACACATACATGGCCGTAATGACAGAATAGACATGTGTGTTCGATCACATCCTCATTCGAGTTTAACCAAGGGTTAGGATGAAGAATGATATAGGGTAGCGGGGATTCTTCTAACAATCACCATAGTAAATAAACCAACAAGGCAGCTGAGGACATGCATCAGGCCGTTAAACGACAGAAATAGACAAGCATGCTCGTACAACATCCTCATTCGCCGTAAAAACCTATGGGTATTAATTAGGAAATGGGGAAATGAAATGTTGTTAATAAAAATATACGAAGCAAATAGATTAAGTCCAAAATACAAGTTGCATACACTTTTCTCGACCGTTTACCAAGAAAAAAATGACACAACTAATATTACACACGCATGATCATAGATCAAAAACAACAACCAAAGCTGGCGTTCCCGTAACGGACCAGACTTCCAACGTCTTGATCATAGATCAAAAACAACAACCTAAGTTGGCGTTCCCGTAACGGTCAACTTCCCAATCATCCCATACTTTACATAATTTTACAAGGCAAGTGGCGATATCTACCACTTTATATAAAACTTTACATCATTGACTTATAGACGTATCAACGAATAATCGATCCTTCATATACCTTCGGTACAAGCTCTTGCGAAACGATTATCTTCAAACTTTCCTCCTCTTTTTTGTTGCGATTTTTTTAATTTTTTTGTTTTTTATTGTTCATATACTAACTACGAAACTCGGTGTAATTTCACCATCTTCACGATCATAATAACTCCGGATAATTCCTTCGATAATTCTTCATTCTTTAGATGTACCAATAATTGTGTTGGTGGTAAAAATACATGAGTTTTGACTATTTTATACATTCCCATTTGCAATGTGCAAATTTCAGCCCAACCATACCAAAGATAGAACCTGATAAATGGACTTAATCTAACAGGGTAGGCTAAGGTGTAAAGGTGTAATAAAATGAACAGTTGGTGTAATTCCTAAAGGATTAGCTCTATTGGTTTTTCTAAGGGTATCTTACTCTTATAGTAAGAGTAAACAAAGGGTTTATATGGGGATTTAACTAACCAGTGTAGTTAGTTAATAAAACAACATATAAAGGCTTTTTGGGTGTAATCCTAGAAAATTACCAATTTAAACAAGTTACTCCATTCAAATCCACAGTACTCATTATTGTGGTCTTGAATAGATATAACAAGCCAAGTTCTAAAGTCTACAACATCACTGGCATACTCATATTTTATGGAATTTAGGTAAACATTTAGAAACAGATAAGGTTAAATCCTCACAGTATCTAAAAAGGGTTATTGTGTGCAGGTTATGTAACAAGTAATTTCACAAAAGTATGCTTAATTTTTTTTTAAATTTAAGCATAATTTAAGCATTTTAGTGTGAAAAATAGGACAAGTATACATTCTAATTCCCATCCCCTCACTTGAATTATACAACGTCCTCGTTGTATAGATAAAACATTAAAAACGGGATTTAAAAAGAATTAGAATGAGAAACTCCCCTGATATTTTAGTCGGTAGATTCTCCAAGTTGATTTTTTGAGAAAGATTGTGTTGAACAACCGTCTTGAAGTATCAAGACTCCAACACTTCCAGATTTCCAGATTGTAGATACTTTACCAACATTGTCGATTTCTTTTCAGCGAGGTCCTGTGCAAAATATAGGAAAAACATGCAAAATCCTATCTCGGGTATCTATGGTTAATTAAATAAGCTAAATAAACTATACATGAGACCAATACGCCGTATCCATAAACTAGAATACGCCGTATCGAGAAACCTGTAAAAAGTATCTAAATACGGGTCAGTCTATTCAATAAGCCGTATCATGTGCATGAATACGCCGTATTGACAAAACTGACAATAATGTTTAAAGTGAATAAAAATAAAGGACAGATAACGTCCAGACATTCAATACGCCGCATATTATGGAGCGGATACGTCGTATTAATGTCTGGGAAGACAAACTCAATGAAAATAAATAACAATCTGGGTTGTCTCCTAGTAAGCACTTTTGTTTACAGCAAAGTCTTTAAGTTAGACTTGTCTTCAGCTTCCACACACTTGAAATACACTCTCTCAATTTTGTAATCTACCAACGAGCTATGTTGCTGAACTTACTGCCTGGCTTGATTCTATCATGCACAAACAAGTCAAAATCATCATATCATAATATATACATAAAAATATGGGAACCTGCTTAAAGTTAAATACATCACGATATGAATAAAAAAATAGAATAAAAAAGATAAGGGGTAGAGATCATGGATCTTACTGCTGCTCGTCCTACTAGGCTGTGGAGGTGCTAGCAACATCAGTCCTGCGTCTGGTACACCTCTCAAATAACTCTGGGTAACTCCCTTAAAAGGTCCCATTGTGAGTATAACCGGCTTATTATTATCAAGATTATATGTTATAATCTTCTTTGTTTTTCTGCGTTCACATTAACAGGCCTTGTGTAATTTTCCATGAGCGATATGTGGCTTTCTCTATGTGCGTTTACTTCACCAACATTCTTACCAGTTTGTACTAAAACATCATAATCTAGTTCGTAGGAAAGGTTCTCTCAAACTATTTTTTACCATTCACAGAATTTCATTACTCCGGGAGTTGCATCTCTTATGATTATTCAAATTCAGGCCTTATATGTTAAAGTTCTTCTTTTAAGCTTTCCATCAATCAATTCACTTACCATTTGTGTTTCCTGAAAATACGTCATACATCCGACTCCCCCTATCCGGATGTTTTTCTCCACCGTTACAGAACCCATCTATATTACTGAATCTACAAGTTGGCCATCTAGTCATTTCCATTCTTAAAATTGATATGGTTCTACTAATATGATCACGCACATTTGATTATATGGTATCTCGTTGTCTGCACGGTTCCGCAAGTTCCCGTCTTAATTTTATATCCAACTCATACTCCTCAAAGTCTTGATTTCTTGGATTTAAAAATATACAAGATTCGTGTTGATTTTTATGGGAGATAGTTGAATTCTTTGAATGCTTTAAACAAGGGGTGTCTCGTAGTAAGTTAGTCCAGTCTTTGATCTTGAAGATTTTGGCAGTTTATCCTCATCACTCCTGTCTTCTTTCTCTAGATGAGAAATTTTTTCATCTGTTGGCTCAATTTCATCACTTCCTAATTTCCAATAATCCCACAAGTCCTTTAGTGAATAATCCATTGTCTTATAGTTCACAAACTTTTGTGCCAACCAGTTTTCATACTTATTGATTAGTGGGGTCCTACTTTATCTTGGGGGTGTTAACTCTTCCAGTGCGAGAAGGCGGGTAGTATCTTCTAAAAAATTTGGCAGTTAAATCGACCCAACTATCAATCGATCCTTTAATCTCATCAAACCATCTCCATGCATCTCCAACCAATGAGATTGGGAAAACAACAACTCTAAGTTTATCCTAATTTACATTGGGTAAATCAATTGGGTCAACAATTCTGAGGATGTAATTTGTATCTCAAATACGCGTATTACCCATTAGTTTCCATATAGGCTTTATGGTGAAATCACAAGAATTTTTCTTTCAGCTCATAAGCATTCTTTCTATTAACTGTAATGCTTGTAATCCCTGAATAGTAATTTGCTTGGTCATTAGTTGCAAATTCTCTCATAGTTGATTTCGTTTCCTTGTCCGCCATCTCTTCTTCAATCAACTAGCTCTGATAAGTATGATCTGTAACACAGGTGAAAATATCAGCAGGATTTGCTCTGAAGAAAGATAGAAAATTAAGCACGAAAGTCAAACACGAATTTTAAGGCTTCTGTTACTAAAAAATGACTCATACAGCCCCCATATCCCTTTTGAGTCGACTTCCATCCCTAAGAACAAGGAGAACAAGAATTTGATCCAAGGTTTTGCTAGGGTTTGTGTTAGGAGCTAGTAATCAAGAGGAATGTATCATTAACCTAGTTTAATTCTTGCATTCATGTAACATGTAATGTGATGGATTTTAAGGTTTATAAAAATTCAGTAAGTATATAGATTTTTATGATCATATTGTTTTTAGGGATAATTTAGAAGCATGATTATGCAAAAGGTGCATTTCGATTTGTGTTAGATCTTGATTTAGGGTTTTGCAGAATTAGGGTTGTGTTAATGAGATGATATCTCCATGATGGTAACGATTTTTAGGGTGTTTCTGGTGTCTAAGCAGTAGCCCAAAGAATCTATTTTTCAAAAAATCTGGCCTCAAGTCGTTTTGAGTTTGGGAAGTCATTCAAATATTAATTACACTAAAAGTTGTCAAAACAGTAAATACGGGTCAGAATTAGGTCATGTTTAGGAAGGTAAAACCCTAACTTAAAAGTGGAATTAAGGATAGCCAATCTACAGTGATTAGGTTCAATATGTATATAAAGAAACTATAGAAGGATAGCTTCTGATTGTGTGTCTAAGTAGGGTAATTAGAGCCATACATTTTAGTGTGCAATGATATCTGAATTGGGACAGTTTTGAAGTTGGATTTTATTTTGGATAGTTGCACATGTAATGAGTACTTGGGAATCACAAGGTAGTTCGTAAACTCATAAATGAACTTAGGTGATTTTTGGTATAATTTATGAAGGTCAGCAAGTAGATTTTTTAAGTTAGTAAAGATACACTAAAATTCTGCAATTCTGAAAAATTATAGTTGACTAGTGTAATGTGTTAACGAGGTGGTTAAGGTTGGGCATGGTGTTGGGGTAACTCATGATGGTTAATCAAATCCTTAGACATCCATCATATGTGTGTTTCATAGAGCTTTTTGCTTGGTCGCGTGTAACCGTGTTTATTTATTTGTATAGTTGCGAGATAAGAATTGGAAGCTGCGTTTTGAGCATTCAGGTGAGAAAATGATGAACTGTGTTGAAATGAGTTTAAATTGCTTGTGATTATGTGTTAATGTAAATGCGTGGACATATTATGTGTTGGTCTTCATGCCGTTATGTGCTTCATGTTTTGTTGATGTGGTGATCGAGCATGTTGCCTAGTCAGGTGGATTACTTGTGGGTATCTATGGCCTGAGTTAGGGAAAAAGATTTGGTTATGTGATGTGATATTGAGATGTTTCCTAGTCAGGAGGGTTACTTGCGGGTATCTCCAGCCTGAGCTAGAGGGAAAAGGATTTGGATTAATCCAAGAGCGATTGAGGTCGTCTGATTGGTGTTTGATTTATTTAGATTTGGATTGAATTGCATGTTAGCTTGTATGTTAGTTAGCATAACTGTCATGCGAAAGTATTGTTTTATAATCACATTAATTCGGTTAATGATTTTGGAAATGGACTGAATATGCAAAACCCAAAAATTTGGTTTGCATTTTATCTTATCATTTTGAAATATAACCTAAGTTAAATAATAAGAATTTGACATTTAAAAACTTTAGGTTATAATTAATTGTGTATTATTAAGTTATAATATGAGATATATAGTTTTAAAATAAATATATATATAAATCCCTAATTTTAATATTATAAAATCACCCCCCACACACTTCTAGAAATACTAGAAATATATTTTGATTTTGTTATTTTGTTTATTTACTTTCCTTTTGTTTATAAAACCTATTTTAAGAAATAAGAGTAAAAAGGTTTTTAGCAAATATTGTGTAATCTTCAAAAATGAAAAGAAAATATTTTGTTCCCCCTCTTTTCCTTCATTTAGGCCGGCCCCTATGGGGTATTATTTACCAAAATCTTTTATTTTTGAAGCTTAGCTTAATTTAGGAAAAGAGTGTAGGAAAAAGGAGATCAAATCTTTTAATTTTGCAAGAAAGTTATTTGTGTCTTCCCCTCCCTTTTCTTCTTATATAGCCGGCCATATTCACTCCTCTCCACCATTATTCTCTCAAAAACTTTACTCCAAAAACTTGTGTATTCATCCATAGAAGTTGCAAGGAAGAAGAAGGTGTAGGTGATTCCGGTTGGTTATTCAAGTTTTGGTGCTTGTGGTGTAATTCTTTGGTGTTCTTGGTACAATTCTTTGGTGTTCTTGGTGTGGTGTTCTTGTTCTTGTATCCATCTTAATCTTCGTAAGTATTCCATGTCCCTTGTTTCATCTTTGTATTCCATGATTCACATATGAAGTTTTCATAAAAACCTAAAAGATTGTAAAGAAAACATGTGTTCTTAATCTTGTTAAATTTTGGGGATTACTCTTGTTAAAATGGTATAATAACATGTTATGAAACCCTAAATATCATTAATGGTGTAATTAATAAGAAACTACAATATTAGAAACCTTAGGGTTTGTTTTGATTGGTGAAAGTTAGGGTTCTTATGTTTAAAATTTCTGGGCAGAATTTTGGTCATGTTCAACGGGGTGTATCTTGATAATAAAAACGTGTTTTAACATGATTCTTGAGCCTAAAGTTAAATTCGAGGAGTCTAGTTTCTAGAAAATCCAGGCTCATGTCAATTGGAGGTCGGGAAGGTCGGTTTTTAGATTTTATAAGTTTAAGTGTCGAATCTGGAATTTCTATCCGAAAAATTCAGTAGTAGTATTTGATTTTTAATTCTCAAACCGTAAGGAGTTAGCCTTTAAAATGTTATTTGGTAAATCTTCATGATATTAGCTACATCCATGACTTTTCTTAAAAATTTTATGAGTTGTCTAAGTAGGGTGTTTTATGCATCAACTTTTCGAATGTTCTGTCAGATCAATTTCGGGATCAGTTTTGGTAACAAGGGTAAAAGGGGTATGTAAACATGGAAATAAAATCAACCAAAAATCAGGGATATATTAGACATATATAGAAACCTTTGTAATTTTTGGTATATTTTTAAAAGGTGTTTTTATAGGTCTTTTAAGCTTGGAAACTTACCTTAAAAACTTGACAGATTCCGAAAATTTAGGAAACCCTAATTAGGGCATTTAAACTCTATATATGGTAAGATCAAGTGATAAAACTTATAAAATAAGATGGATAATAATATGTAATCATGGATTTATGTAAATTCAGTGAAGAGGTTTTGATCTTTTGTCTTCATGTTCGTTCTCTCCGTTGCTTGTTTGTTAAGGTACAGATATTTTGTTCTTTTAGTAAGGACACCTCATGACTTGATTCTCATTTATTTTAGCTACTTCGATTCGTTGATTTTCCGTCTGATTTGCTATCCGTACTCATGACTCATTTATATTCGTTGATATTCCGTTTGATTTGATATTCGCATTCATGATTCCTTTCATATGTTTTATCCTTGTTTGAATATGACCCCGTGTTCTTGACTTGATACATTAGGTTTTTAAAAAAATCCCTTGTTCACTTATATCTTCTGCCTAAATCTTTGCCTTAGCTATTTGAACTAGTCATGGAGGTACCATGACCATGTCATTGATGCAGTAATGGCATGACACTATCTGTGGCGGTGTGATTGGTCCACAACGTTCCCTTTTAAATGATGGCCTTTGATTTAATAAATTTTAATTATCTTACCAGTTTGTGACACTTGTCATTGTACTTGTGTGTATGGATATGACTTTGTTTTGTAGGGAGCGTATGGATGCATCCTAGGTACTTTGTTCCGTTCAGTTCAGGTGAATGGTTGTGTGTGTGCAATACACCTCATTTTACATTTTGTAGGGTACATCTGGAGTCTGCAGCTCCCATGTACAATTTTATATGATATGATATGATATGATGTATGGTGGATTATGTAGTCTAAGCGTAGGGCATGCTTTAGACTTTTGTTTCGAGCTCGCAGACACTCCTTTGTTATCCTTAATTCTTAATCATCGCTTATTATTTCTTATGACATTTGTTTAGCAGATTCTCGAGATCCGTTTCGTTCATTCTGTTATTTTATTACCGTTGTCGTTTATATATATCTGTTCATTGAGCATTAGCTCAACCGCATTTTCTTTTCCTGCGGCAGGTACTAAGCGAGAAGCTGGGATTTGAGTGTTGAGAGTAGGAAGCTTTTAGAAGACCGGCCTTTGATAGTTTCCCATTGTTTTGGATTTATATTTAAGACCCTTTCGTTTGAAGATTTCTTTCATTTGACTTTGTTAAAATTTAATACTTTTGGAGGTCATTTTGTTTCATGACTTGGTATTTTAAATTAATAAAGTCTTCCGCTTGCATTTATATGTTCTGATATGACACCATAACGTAACTCTTGGTATCTTTATCAAAGCGGGGTGTTACAATTATGGTATCAAAGCCAGGTTGAGCCTTGTAGAACTTAGGTTATGACCTATGAGGATTGGGTAGACATTAGGCTTCCTTTTAATATTATTGCTTCCTTTCGTATTTTGATCTTAACTTTAAATTATCTTCGTTGTTTCATTCGTTGATTACCTGCTACTAAGGGGCGAGTATTTTCTTCGACCAAGGATCAGGCAGCTAACTCTTCAGGTGCCATTTCGGGAACTCTCTTCTTGAATGGTCGTGCTGTTTTGTCTTATTTGATACGGGTGCAACACATTCTGTGGTTATGTTTCATTTGCTAAACACCTTAGCATCTTCCCTACGCAACTTAATTATACCTTATCGATATCTACGCCTAGTCTGACCACGAATATCAGAACTGTCCGCTTCATTTTGATGATAAGATTCGTTTTGCTAATTTGCTTCCCCTAGAAATGAGTGAATTCAATATTAGTCTTGGTATAAATTGGTTGACTGTTCATCGCGCCCCTATCGTTTGTCATACCAATCGTGTCATCTTTGGTAATCTGAATAACCCTGAATTCGTCTACCTATTTCATTTTCGATTTCAATTTTGAGGACGAAATTTTCTTTTTAGAGGGTAAGAGTTGTAAAACCCAAAAATTTGGTTTGCATTTTATTTTATCATTTTGAAATATAACCTAAGTTAAATAATAAGAATTTGACATTTAAAAACCTTAGGTTATAATTAATTATGTATTATTAAGTTATAATATGAGATATATAGTTTTAAAAAAAATCCCTAATTTATATATATAAATCCGCCCCCCTCTAGAATTATATTTTGATTTTGTTATTTTGTTTATTTACTTTCTTTTTGTTTATAAAACCTATTTTAAGAAATAAGAGTAAAAAGGTTTTTAGCAAATATTGTGTAATCTTCAAAAATGAAAAGAAAATATTTTGTTCCCCCTCTTTTCCTTCATTTAGGCCGGCCCCTATGGGGTATTATTTACCAAAATCTTTTAATTTTGAAGCTTAGCTTAATTTAGGAAAAGAGTGTAGGAAAAAGGAGATTAAATCTTTTAATTTTGCAAGAAAGTTATTTGTGTCTTCCCCTCCATTTTCTTCTTATATAGCCGGCCATATTCACTCATCTCCACCATTATTCTCTCAAAAACTTTACTCCAAAAACTTGTGTATTCATCCATAGAAGTTGCAAGGAAGAAGAAGGTGTAGGTGATTCCGGTTGGTTATTCAAGTTTTGGTGCTTGTGGTGTAATTCTTTGGTGTTCTTGGTACAATTCTTTGGTGTTCTTGGTGTGGTGTTCTTGTTCTTGTATCCATCTTAATCTTCGTAAGTATTCCATGTCCCTTGTTTCATCTTTGTATTCCATGATTCACATATGAAGTTTTCATAAAAACCTAAAAGATTGTAAAGAAAACATGTGTTCTTAATCTTGTTAAATTGTAGGGCTTAATCTTGTTAAAATGGTGTAATAACATGTTATGAAACCTTAGATATCATTAATGGTGTAATTAATAAGAAACTACAAGATTAGAAACTTAGGGTTGTTTTGATTGATGAAAGTTAGGGTTTTTGATGTTTAAATTTTATGGGCAGAATTTTGGTCATGTTCAACGGGGTGTATCTTGGTGATAAAAACGCGTTTTGACATGATTCTTAAGCCTAAAGTTAAATTCAAAGAGTCTAGTTTCTGGAAAATCCGGGCTCATGTCAATTGGAGATCGGGAAGGTCGATTTTTAGATTTTATAAGATTAAGTGTCGAATCTGGAATTTCTATCTGAAAAAATTCAGTAGTAGTATTTGATTTTATTTCTCAAACCGTAAGGAGTTAGCCTCTAAAATTTGGTTTAGTAAATATTCATGATATTAGCTACATCCACGATTTAGTTCATAATTTTTTGAGTTGTCTAAGTAGGGTTTTTACGCATCAACTTTTCAAAGGTTTTGTCAGATCAATTTCGGGATCCGTTTTGGTAACAAGGGTAAAAGGGGTATGTAAACTTGGAAATAAAATCAACCAACAATCAGGGATATATTAGACATATATGGGAACCTTTGTAATTTTTGGTATATTTTTAGAAGGTGTTTTTATAGGTCTTTTAAGCTTGGAAACTTACCTTAAAAACTATACAGATTCTAAAAATTTAGGAAACCGTAATTAGGTCACTTAAACACTATGATAGTAGGTAAATCCCGTGATAAAACTTATAAAATTGAAAATGATTAATCAATATGTAATCATGGATTTATATAGATTCGGTGAAGAGGTTTTGATCTTTTGTCTTCGTGTTTGTTCTCTCTGTTGCTTGTTTGTTAAGGTACAGATATTCCCGTCCTTTTAGTAAGGACGTCTCATGACTTGATTCTCATTTGTTTTAACTACTTTGATTTGTTTGATATTCCGTCTGATTCGCTATCAGTACTCATGACTCATTGATATTCGTTGATATTCTGTTTGATTTGATATTCGTATACATGCTCCTTTGACACTTTGTTTGAATATGTTATTAGATTCGCTTATCTTGATTTAATTATTGTAAACTTGTTTATTAGCTTAAATCTTTGCTCGACTATTATTGAACTAGTCATATGATATAGCATGACCATGTCATTGATGCCACCGAATGGCATGACACATCTGTAGTGGTGAGATATAGATCCACCGACGTTCCCTTTGAAAGATGGCCTTTTGCAATATTAACTGAAGTATCATCATAATGGTATGTATACACGACATCGTACTTGTGAATAGTGGGATATGACATTTGTTTGCAGGAGCGGTATGATGCATCCTAAGGTGACTTTGTATCTTTCATTTTATAATGGTTGTAGGAGTGCTAAACACCCATATTCAATTTGGTACATCAAGGAATGCATACCTGTGTACATTTGATTATGTGACTAATTGATTATATCTGTTTAGGGTCTATTCATGTATCATGTTTAGATATTTATCTGAGCTTGTAGGCATTCCAATTGTTGTTCTTGATTCTTATTTCATTATCAAACTTCGTAATTTTCAGTATGAATTTTTTAAGCAGTCTCAATGATTCGTTTCATTCATTCTTTGTCTTTTTCCTTCATTATATTACATCATATCACTGAGCGTCCAGCTCACGCTCGCATTTTCTTTCCTGTGCATGTACTAAGCTGGAATCTCGAGATATTGAGTGTTGAGATAGGAAGCTTTTTTAGAAGACCGACCTTTGATAGATTCTCCATTGTTTTGGATTTATGTTTAAGACCCTTTCATTTGAAGATTTCTTCTATTTAGACTTTGTTAGAATTTAATACTTTTGGAAGTCATTTTGTTTTATGACATAGTATTTTTATTTAATAAAGTCTTCCGCTTGCGTTTATATGTTTTGATATGACACCATAATGTGAGTCTTGGTCTCTTTATCGGAGCGAGATGTTACATGAACAATTTGGATACAACAATCCAAGTCAGTCCTAATCCAACTACAAGAATTCATAAAGATCATCCTCTTGATCAAGTGATTAGAGATTTGCAATCAGCTACACAAACAAGAAAGATGTCAAAGAATTTGGAGTAACATAGGTTTGTTAGTACCATTCAACAAAGAACAAACCATAAAGACCTTCAAAACTACTTGTTTTCTTGCTTTTTATCACAGGAAGAACCCAAAAATGTAATTCATGCATTGAAGGATCCAAGCTGGATAAAGGCTATGCAGGAAGAGCTTCTACAATTCAAGTTACAATAAGTTTGAACTTTAGTGGATTTATCAAATAGAAAAAGGGCTATAGGCTCTAAATGTGTTTTCAAGAATAAAAAGGATGAAAGGGGAATTGTGATAAGAAATAAAGCAAGATTGGTTGCTCAAGGGTACACACAAGAAGAAGGGATTGATAATGATGAAGTCTTTGCCCCTGTTGCAAGAATTGAAGCAATTAGGCTATTTTTTAAGCTTATTGCTCATTTAAAGAGTTTGTGATACCAAATGATGTAAAAGTGCCTTTTCTCTATGGGAAGATTGAAGAAGAGGTGTATGTATGCAAACCACCAGGATTTGAAGATCCAGACTTTCCTAATAGAGGATACAAGGTTGAAAAAGCATAGTATGGACTACATCAAGCTCCTAGAGCTTTGTATGAAACCTTGTCAACATATCTGTTGGACAATAGGTTTCAAAGATGGAAAATCGACAAGACCTTATTCATCAAAAGTCATAAAGGTGATATTTTGCTGGTCCAAGTTTATGTGGATGATATCATCTTTGGTTCAACAAAGAAGGAGCTATGCATTGCATTTGAGAAGTTGATGCATGAGAAATTTCAGATGGGTTCTATGGGAGAACTTATATTCTTCTTGGGATTACAAGTGAAGCAGAAGAAGGATGGCATATTTATTAGTCAAGTCAAATATGTTGAAGAAATTTTAAAGAAATTTAGGTTTGCAGAAGTTAAGACTACAAGCACACCAATGGAAACTCAAAAGCCTCTGCTCAAAGATAAAGATGGTGAAGAAGTGGATGTTCATATGTATAGGTCAATGATTGGTTCATTGATGTATCTTACATCTTCAAGACCTGACATCATGTTTGTAGTGTGTGCTTGTGCTAGATACCAAGTCAATCCAAAGGTTTCACATCTTCTTGCTGTGAAAAGGATTTTTAGGTACTTAAAAGGTCAACCAAAATTGGGCTTTGTATGCTAAAAGATCTCTTTTGATTTGTACATACACTGATAGTGATTATATAGAGCAAAGCTTGGATAGGATCTATAACAGAGGTTTGTCAATTCCTTAGATGTAGATTAATATCATGGCAGTGCAAGAAACAGACAGTGGTTGCAAATTCCATAACAGAAGCTGAGTATGTGGCTGCTTCAAGTTGCTATGGACAAGTGCTTGGGATTCAGAATCAACTACTTGATTATGGGTACAATTTTATGCATACCAAGATCTTTATTGACAATAATAGTACTATTTGCATAATTAAAAATCTTATTTTTCATTCAAAAACAAAGCATATAGAGATTAGACATCATTTTATTAGAGATTGCAATCAAAAGAAATTGATTCAAATGGTCAAAATCCATATTGACAATAATGTTGCAGATTTGCTTACAAAAGCTTTTGATGTAAGTAGATTTCAATATTTGATTGTTAGTATTGGAATGCTAAATCTTTAAAGTCTCTAAAATCTCTTAGTTTTTTGAAGATTTATGGTATGAATAAGAATTGTTATTCATGTCATTAAAAGTTTCTGCTGTTAAGTATAATTAGTACTGCTGGTTATACTTAATATTGTTTGAGTTCTATCTGTATAGTTATACTTAATATTGCTAGTTATAAAATTATAATACTATGATAATCTTGAAAATTGCGCTAGAAGCTTGTGTTTTCTTGGTTTTTGGACTAACATTTTGCAGGAAATAGCAAAGAAAAGTGTTAAATTGATGATGAAAAAGCTGTTTAGAATGGAATTGGAGTTAATGCTGGTGACTCAAAGTTAATGCTGCTAGGCATATACATACTACTAAGCTAGGTGAAAGTTAATGGTTTGTTAGGAGGTATTTCCATAAATACTTCGATTAAGGTTTTTAATCGATCCTATAATCAATTCATTCACTCTTTCAATACTCTCATAACTACACACAACCCTAACCCAATTTTTGATATATCATCCATTATCAAACCACCCTACATAAATAACGGACTCAATAAGTTTGTGATCCTCATAATATGGCGTCCCGCATTTTGTCCTAAACCGACAAGAGTGATGGGTTAGAACAAACAGTGGATTTTTTTTATATGCAGCACCCTATAAGGTATTTCATTAACGTAAACTACTATATATATTTCATGCATTGAACAATTTTGGTCTACTGACAAGGTCAAACTAACAATGGGGAACGCACAGTTACATGGCCCTATAAAAGTAATGGAAAGAGATAACATTCATTGAATCATCTATTAGAACGGGATCTTCAACTAGCAGATGAGGAAGCGTGTTGATTATTACCAAAATTCCACCCATTTTTGAACAACATTACATTGATGGGGTATGAGATAAAATTTTCACAAAAAATAACCTTTATAAACATTTCCTATTCCCCACAATGGAAATTCTAATCATAACTATTTTTGACAATATCTAAGGTCTAAAGACTACTACATTGAATGAGTTTAGTAGTACATGGCATCTGCCACAATCTGCTTAGCTACACAACAAAAAATTCACTTAAAATTTTCAAATAAATTTTTTTGATAGTATGATTAGAAACTTGGATAATTTGTCTGGCAAATTTTTGATGTATCCAAGGTTGTATCAAAGTATTTTTGATCAACCTACTTATGGGATGCCAACTCATCAGAGAATTTATTTCAACCCTCTCAGTACGTAAAAAGATTTTAGTAATATGAGAAGGTAGGCAAAGGTTTTTCTGGTAAGAGTAACACCTTTATTTCAACAATGTGTAACAAAACCAATCAAACTTTGGGTGAAGTTTAGCAATTCCAACTGATCCCCATCACACACCCACCTTTATTCAACCATCTACTCAACCTCAAAAGACATAACAAACCTAATAACCTATAGAAAAAGGACACATGAAGTATCCATCAACCTAGGATCCTATTGAAAATGTTAGCAGATGAGTCTGTCCATAAAGAGTTTGTGAAAGTTTGGTGAGGGCACGACTACGCTTCTAGCGTTGAGAACAATAGCCAGGATCAGTGGTAACATCAATAAGACACCCAATCCCAGGCAACACCTAATAGAATCTAGTTTTCCCTAGAACTACTACGGTGTGATCCAGGCGCCAAGAAACCATAGGGGATACTATTGCTCAAACTAGGTTTGAGAATGTATCTAAACATTTCAATGATTCACTGCTCGTAACAGGTAACACACTTCGAAGTGATGAGGATAGACTTAAACTTGATGAATTGATGGCACTATGTACCACTTTACAAAACTGAGTTCTTGATTTGGAGGAGATAAAGACCACCCAACATAATGAAATTGCAGTTTGAAAAGGAGGGTCAAGAAGCTTGAAAAGAAAAATAGGTCAAGAACTCATAGGCTGAAGAGATTATACAAAGTTGGTTTGACTGCTAGGGTAGAATCCTCTGATAATGAAGAAATTTTGGGATGCATCTAAACAGGGGAGGATTGATGCTATTGATGCAGATGAAGAAATTACCCTGGTTAGTGTTCAAAATGTAGATGAAGAGATGTTTGATGTGAATGTTTTAGATGGTGAGGAAGTGTTTGTTGCAGAATAAGAATTGTTGTAAAGATGTAAATATAGAAGTTAATGTTGTTGAAGAAGAAGTAAATGTTATTAACTCTGCTAAGTTAATTACGATGCTCGCTACAAGTTTAGTGCCGACTGGTAATGTAGTTATAGTACTGCAGGTGATCAGCCAACAACCTGTTATTTCTGCTACAAAAACTACTTCTAACAATACAACTTTAGATGAATTACTTTGGCTCAAGCACTTATGGAAATAAAAAGTACAAAAATCCATAAGAGAAAGGGGTTGTTATACAAGAGATGGTGAAATCTACAACAACAATATCTTCACAACTATCTTCACAACAATCACAGGACAAAGTTAAGGTGATAAGATAGAACCGTATAAGCCAAAGAAGAAGAAAGATCTAACCAGGCTTGATGAAAAAGCTGCTTTAAAATTACAAGCTGAATTTGATGAAGAAGAAAGACTTGCAAGAGAGAAAGCTGAAAAAGAAAAAGAAGCCAATATTGCCTTGATTGAAACATGGGATGATATCCAAGCAAAGATTGATGTTGATCATCAATTGGCTGAAAGATTGCAAGCACAAGAACAAGAAGAGTTGTCTATTAAAGAAAAGGCTACATTATTTCAACAACTCTTAGATAAAAGGGTTAATAGACAAAGAAGTTACTATACTTTCCCAAAAAATTCGTCTAAGTTACTCAAATTTTATTTTGTTCACTTCAGGTTACTGACACTTTTGATAAACAAACACCTCTCATAATTTCAAGTTAATCCGAGCACCTGACGTATATTTTTAGGTAAGTTAAATAACATAAATGTCACAAGTTTTTCTACAAGTTCAATGATGGTATTATGTATATTTTTTACAAAGTTGATAACCTCAATATGTCATGTTTCATATGTTAATAACCTAAGTGACAAATGAAAGTTTAGTATTTAGGCGAACTTTTTGAGAAAGTATAATAACTTCTTTGTATAATAACCCTAGATAAAAGAAGATAACATTTTGCAGCTAAAAGGGCAGAAGAGAAAAGAAATAAACCACCAACAAAAGCTCAACAGAGAAAGATAATGTGTACTTACCTAAAGAACATGGAAGGATACAAGCTCAAAGATTTGAAGTTTAAAGGATACAAGTTGAATTTGATGAAGAAGACAGACTTGCAAGAGAGAAAGCTGAAAAAGAAAAAGAAGCCAATATTGCCTTGATTGAAACATGGGATGATATACGGGCAAAGATTGATGCTGATCATCAATTAGCTGAAAGATTGCAAGCACAAGAACAAGAAGAGTTGTCTATTGAAGAAAAGGCTACATTATTTCAAAAACTCTTAGATAAAAGAAGAAAACATTTTACAGCTAAAAGAGCAGAAGAGAAAAGAAACAAACCACCAACAAAAGCTCAACAGAGAAAGATAATGTGTACTTACCTAAAGAACATGGAATGATACAAGCTCAAAGATTTGAAGTTTAAAGAGTTTGATTCTATCTAAGAGATGTTTGACAAAGCAGAATTTCAAAATGTTTATTTTGAATAAAACATTTCTTTTAATTGTAGAAAATGTTTTGTAATGTTTTAAAAATGTTTACAACATTTTATAAAAGTTGTGAGGTTGAATAAAAATTTCCTTTGATCATAAAATGCATTAAGCATTTATTTATTCATGCCTTTAAGTGATGTATTTGTTGAAATGGGAGTTTACTACTAATTACTTGTTTACATTTAATTTTACGTTGAACGTTTTTATATTTTGTAATTTGCAAAACGTAAAGATGTGAAAAAATATTAGTAATGTTTTTAGGCATTATATTTTATCAACATGCTTAAAAGTTTGGACAGGGAAGATTTGGAAGATTTGTACAAGTTGGTAAAAGCTAAATATGAGTCAACAAGGCCAGTGGAAGACTTGGATTCGTTGTTATGGGGTGATTTTAAAACAATGTTTGAACCACGTGTAGAAGATGAAGTATGGAGGAATCAACAAGAATACAAAGTGTTGGATTGGAAGTTGTATGACTCCTGTGGAGTACATTCCTTTGATGATGCAACATGTGCAGATTTATATGTTGGTAGAGAAGAAGTATCCCCTTGCACCACTTACACTTTCAATGATGAGGAAAAGAAGCTTATAATTGATTATGAAAGTGAAATGGCTTATCAGCTTCTTAAATTCATCATGAAACATCTTAAGTAAAGAAGTGTTTGGAAGCATCCTCCTAGTGTTGATGAAGCTTTAAATGAAGAAACTTGATGATTTTGAAGAAGAATATCAAATTTAGGGGAGGATTGTTGGGATTAAAAGTCTTCTTGATGTTGTTTGAATTACTGCTACTCAGCTGGATTTAGTGCTACTTGTGAACTTTAAAGAAAATATGCTACATGTTTACTACTGCTAGTACACAGTTACTACCGCTAGTGAATATTAGTACTGCTCAGAGATGAAGTTAATGCTGCTGAGAATAAGTTAGTGCTGTTTGATTAGTTAGTACTACTTATATGATATGTATTAAGTTATTTATTTATAGAAAAGATTATGGATACTTAGGAAAGTATTGTAAGCCGACTAGGGCTCCTTGGTGTATAAAAGGAGGTCCTAGGAGTTTGATATGTTTTTTTATCTTTTATTATTTTTAGCTTCAAGGTCTTTG
>BQNB010053972.1:0-39752 GCA_026074375.1 Tanacetum coccineum | reverse complement strand
AGAAAAAGAAAGTGGAAACAACTTAAGATCTCAGTTTGGGTTAACTTGCAAGAACTTCATTTTTATATTAGAAAAATCGAAAAGAATCTAGTTCTTTGAATAAAAATGATTTATATAATGTCAGACCCGTTTTCCTTCTAGCATTGGTATTGACTCGTTTCACCGACCCAAATTGACTCATTGACAGGTTGGACAATCTGGACACGTGTGATAAAAGAAATGGGGTAGGTTCATATTTTGAAAGGCAGGAACTAGCCCTTACACGCAGCCACTGGCAGGTAATGTAGTTTATGGATCTGGACTTATATCCGTTACCCGTTATTTTCCCATAATTTATATAAGTTTCTTTTGACCAGATAATTCAACTTGTCCCAAGCTCACAAAATGGCCAAGTTTTTGTATGGGTTGTTGTGGATAGAACCATGCATAAGATCCTTATTAATGTTCCCCGAGTATTTTACCTTAATACGAAATCTTCAGTTTCCAAAGGATTTCCTACAAGACTTGTGATTTGTGAACACCTTTGCTATAAATTCATTAAGGTAAAATATCGTAATTAAATAAATGTGGAAATATAATTAACTCGGTAATCAACTAAGACTAATGTTTAGTACACTTTATAGGTCACAACTGATGAAGATCAAAATAGAACGGAACGAAGGAAACTTAACGCTCACCTTGCGGATCCTGAAGTGGAGATCAGTATGAATTATCCACAAGACCAGTTTCGCAAATAATAATCTTCTTATACAAAAAATGGCAAATATGTGTATAAAAATTACAGATTAGTACATTATGCTAATAAATACCATTAACTTCCAATAGCTTAATAGATAACTTCCATATATCAAGTTGCTCCGTCACTTGACGGAATCCAAATGTATCTAGATAATGGCGATACCAAAGCACACTAATTGAACCTCACCACGCACAAAGCAACAGACAAGGAGTCAGTCCATACGTACAACACAAAACCTATACTTTCATGTGAATCATCTGTTCTACATCATCATAGATAGACATCAGAATAGTAACCTTTGTTTAACGGATAAACCTATGTTCTACTACATTACACTTCCACCAAACAGAGACCAAACTCCACGAAGCAACAGCAGGTTCATGTGTCATGCAGTAGCCAGTAAACCGCAATGCTTACACACCCAAAACATAACGATCCAAACCACCTACTGATGCAAGAAGCACTAAAGAGACATATCACAAAGATTACCTTAAGTTACAACGATCACTTATAAATTTATTAGGTAATATATCGTATAAATAAATGTGGAAAATATAATTTAAACTCGGTAATCAAACGAAAGACTAATGTTCAGTACACTTTATAGGTACATCTGATGATCGATCAAATACTTAGAACGGGAAACGAAGGAAACTTAACGCTAACCTTGCGGACTCTGATGTAGTAGTCCAGTATGAATTATCCACAAGACCAGTTTCGCAAATAATAATCTTCTTATATAAAAAATGGCAAATATGTGTATAAAAATTACAGATTAGTACATTATGCTAATTTTTATATAACAGTGTTAAGATCCGGATTACTAATAGACAAAACCATTGTTTAACAAACTCGGTGAAACCCGGCAAAAGCCAGTCATCCCCAGTGAAACCCGGCCAAACCCTGCAAAACCCGGTCAAAACCGGTGAAACCAGGCAAAACCAGGTCAAAACCGGTGAAATCCGGCCAAACCCGCCCAGGTCATAATCAGTGAAACCAGGCAAAACCCGGTCAAACCCGGCCAAACCCGGTGAAATCCGGTCAAACCCGCCCAAAGCCGGTGAAACCCGGTCTAATCCACCAAGAGAAACCCGCCAAGACCCGATGAAACCCGGCCAAATCCGGTCAAAATAACCCGGCCAAACCCGGTGAAATCCGGTCAAACCTGCCAAGACCCGATGAAACCCGGCCAAACCCGGTAAAATCTGATCAAACCTTCCCAAACCCGGTGAAACGCGGCCCGCCAAGACCTGA
Source organism: Tanacetum coccineum (assembly GCA_026074375.1). Lineage (NCBI taxonomy): Eukaryota > Viridiplantae > Streptophyta > Magnoliopsida > Asterales > Asteraceae > Tanacetum > Tanacetum coccineum. The sequence goes on along the minus strand of BQNB010053972.1, from coordinate 37,759 downwards.
TGAAACCCGGCCAAAATCGGTGGCAAAATCCGGTCAAACCAGCCCAAACCCAGTGAAACCGCCAAGGACCGATTGATACCGTGTCATATAACGGTGGAAACCAGGCCTGAACCCAGTGAAATCTGGGTTCAAACTGCCCAACACGGTTCCAAACCCGCCAAGACCGATGTGAACCGGCAAGCCCAGTCTTAATCGAGTGGACACCTGCCCAAACCCGTTGAAACCCGGTCAAAACCGGCCAAACCCGGCCTAACCATTGATCTTACAAGTAATTGTATGACTATGACTATGCATGATAAGTAGATATATGATTAGTTTTTGAAACTGTCCTAACATTAAACGTTAAAGATTTAATATAAACTGTATTAATCTTTGAGATTGTAAAATAGTTGATCTAAACTGTATTAAACACACGTCCCAAAATGTGTACTTTTTCCGAGTTTTCCGCTAAATTCTGCAAGTTTTCATACTAAATCACATTTGCATATATAATTGCAAAACGATACATTTTGTAAACGATCCATGCCGTAGTGGTCACTCCCTACAGAAATAAATCTTATTTTCAAGCTTTCGTATATGGTCAGGTGGACTATGTTGGAAGACCAAAGATGCTGACAAGATTTTACAAAGAGTAATAAGGGAATTCGGGTATCACATCTCTTCTTTATTAGTCCTGCTAGTGAAATTGGTTCGGGCCAAAATGGGTCATCTTTTCAACAAATTAGTTAGGTGGCTGTATACATTGAAACTAAGATTTTAGGCCACTTTCAACCCGCTTCACAGATTCCCTTTTTATTCTTACCCGTTTTAGATTGATCATAACCCAAATTGATATCTGTATTTTGGTTGGCAGATTGTATCTGCAAAGACTGGGATGCAACATTGTGTCGCATCATCTAAGTGGTTAAATGAAAGAATTTCTCGTTCCAGATATTCCCATGCAACATCTTTAGCTCAATTGTATCTCTGAATTATGTACATTTCATTTCGATTTTTATGTTAATGAGTTTATGATTATTCAATCTGAACAGGTTCCGTTAGGAAATATTGAACCAGATTGGCTTATACACACCACAGATCTCTTCTTTTTTGCCCCAACCACCCTCAAATCACCCCATATCTATGGAGCATTATTTTTTGTAGTAAATTTAAACACGTGTTAGCATGTTGTCTATATCACTTTTTTATGATTGCGTACTGTCTGCCTACAAAAGATTTCCAAATTTTTCCTGTAGGGTGCAGATCAAAATTTCGAGGTGCTATTTGAGCTGTGTTATTCTTTATAATGTCTTGTGGAAAATGTTCTTTTTACACCTGAAATAACCCCCCACCCCCCATATTTTCTGTGTTTCTCAGTATTATTACCGTGACATTTGGGGGGTTCCTTCGAGCAAACCCTCCAATTACACCCTAAATCCTCCCCAAAGATGAGCTGTAAGTCAGATTTTTGCATCATAATCTTTCATCATCTTAGGATCGTCATATTGATTGTAACCTATTGGTGTCTATTTAGGTTGTTTCCGTTCCGTAGTAAATGACTGGAATTGCGAAGCAACCCCCTAAATGTATCGGTGTAATATTTCTTTGTTATTTCTTTGCAATCGATTGTTTATGCTATCTTAAGTGAGCATAAATCAACACCAGCCCCAGTGGCATATAGAGACCACTTTCCCTCCCCCCTCTAACGTCGTGTGAATGCGAATGTAACAGATTGTGGCCCTCAAGGCGATTCGCAGTAAGGGGGTTTCTCCGGGTCCGTAGCCCCCATGCACTACTCGATGCGGGGTGAGTTATGAAGGGATACTTGTTTTCCGTTTCAGCTTGTAGGGTGCATACTGTTCCGGTATTTGTTATGAGAATATTCGGGTGCGAGCTTTATTTCCTGAGCTGGAGAGGGAAGTTGGGTAGAGCGTTTCGAGACTGATGACGGTAAGTTCTTTTCAGGCTCTCTTATGACTTTATTGATCGTGCTTTGAGAGATCGCCCTTTTTTTGTTGATTTAAGCAGTGTGTGGTTTGATTTGCTTTTGAGCATACCGTGATCAGAAACAGGTCATCTTTCGTCCATATCTTGAACTATTATGATCTCAAACACATTACCACTAAAATAACCGATTTCAGTATAATTTAAACGAATTAGGATATTGTAGCTATTTGCATTTGAATACACGTTTGATACTTTTTTACCTGTTTAACGTGGCCTCTTTTGACTTCGTTTCTTATTTCGATAATTTTCCTCCATTTGATATATCGAGCCGCTATCAACACAATACAACCAAATTGGCCCGTTTAATATAATCGGGTTGCAATTTTCATTTCTAATGATTAGCATGTGTTCGCTTGTGCTCACTTTATGCAAGTGGTCTAATAAAATATTTGTTATATGCTTCTCGTGTCATTTTACTATATTAGTTTACCTCCGAGCTCCTTGTAACATGTTGCAGATACTTTGGATATCAGATAATGGAATTCCAAACCTTGGTGGAAATAATGACGAAGAAACTTGTTATATAAAAAATACATTGAACATCTGTAACTTGTTTTTGATGTATTATGCAGATTCATTATCTGGCTGTTAATGTTTTGCTAAAGAGTCGCCAAATTAATGAAATGGAGGGAAGTTCCCTGTTTGGGTTAGACGAGACAATGTCATTTTCACCAGCATTTCGCGTCCTCAAACAATTAATTTAAAGATTCCTTACTGATGCCGTTTCATCCGGAAATATATCTACTGATGCGATGCTGCAAAATTTATACCAATGCTCTGCAGGTAGTCTTTTTTATTGACTTAAGTAAATTTCTTGTATTTCTATTTTGGCATTATTTTCTTGTCTTGTGAATTACTCCACGTTCGAAACTTCATGATCATGCGAAAGGTGCCTGCACTACTGCTAGCTGAACTTGAAAGATTGGATGCCACTGTAACACTGTTATATTTGCGAATTTCCAAATCATCATCATCTGAAACTGTTCATAAACCCATGTGCTAACTCAATCTAAGAGGTTAACATTACACATAACATTTCTAGAAGTATCAAGAACATGACACAAGTACTTTAGTCATCAGATGATCAACATACAGTGTCATCGACGTGTTCCTATTCCACCCTCCCCATCTTCTTCCAGAAGGATCTAAACAATCTCCCTTTTTCCTGCATTTGAGTTTTCCAAAAATTAAACAGAACTTATTAAAGATTCTAAAACTGGTAAAATATGTGCGCATATTTTAGTTAGTTATATCATGAACTTGCAGTTTATTTTTACAGATTAGGTCCCACTACACACATAAACTATTCGGACAAAGGGCCTATCACAGCAATGGAAGTGGTTTTGCCGTTTTGGTTTTTGAAAGTGGGAGAAGATTTGCCGAGTTTTTTGAAAGTGGCCTCTTTTGACTTCGTTTCTTATTTCGATAATTTTCCTCCATGTCATCGACGTGTTCCTATTCCACCCTCCCCATCTTCTTCCAGAAGGATCTAAACAATCTCTCTTTTTCCTGCATTTGAGTTTTCCAAAAATTAAACAGAACTTATTAAAGATTCTAAAACTGGTAAAATATGTTGAAGTTAAACTTAAGTTATACCTTGGACCCGTTCTTGTATGTCTTTTTTACCACTCCTCTTTCTCTTCTTCCTCGGTCTCTCTCTTTTGAGGCGTATCCTGCCAAATTTCCCTTTGCAATCTACAAATTAAGTGAGTGCTAGATATAACATTTTCTTAGAATAACCGGAACCCACCTTACAATCCGCTTCCATGAGTCATTGATCAGAAATACAAATAATAATAAAACAATTTATAGGGATATAAAACAAGTATAATTCATTGTATTAAAAGACAGATAGTGAAACAAGAACATAATAAGCAGAGCTCACCATTATTATTATTAACATACGGAGATACAAGGGTTTGCACAAAGATTGGAGACGAAATATGTTCCTCACTCGTAGCAATTGTATATTCTCATCACAAAAGTAAATTGGCGGCGGCGGCATATAGTGTATAGCATGATCCTTCATCTCACAACAATTTGTGATTGGCAACAGTTCCCAAGACGATTTGCCATTGTAGTTTTTCATAACCCAAATTCTGCAGGGGGGATCATTGACATAATATCTCTTTTTGATAAATATGCATAGACTGCCTTCGAAAATCCCCAGTGAGTAATCATAATCCCAAACACTCTAAATTCCTCTTTAGCTAAATCGAAAGACACAATTGATGCCTTGTCCATTTCATAATAATTAGCATCTTCAAACCAAAACCAATGAAGTGCCCCGTTGAATAAGATACCAGGCGTAGTTGGTGGGTTCAGATAATCGATTCGTCTAAAAAGATTCCAAATATTTGATTTCAAAGATAATATATGAACAAGTGTAATATCACCATTGCATATCGCCCTAACAACTTTGTAATCATCTGTAGATGAATCATAACCAAACCCCATACATCGCGTATACGAGTAAGGTGGGGGACAGTAAGGGAGCTTGGGTGGCTGTGCAAGTTCTCTAAACACTCCAGTCAAAGGATTCGTTACAATAATTCGATTTTCGCATCCTGTATATGATATGCACACAAGGCCATTGGAAGAACCTTCCATACTCCACGTGTGGTAGGAACACCACTCTGGAAAGATAGTATTTTGATATGTCCTTTTTGTAATCATAGTGATACTTCTTGTATTAATTATGTCCTTTTTGTTGCACATAAATTTACGATGAGTTTCAACAAAAAAAGGACTTGATGGACTTACAAACACTTTCCTTTACCAGCAACCTTGAGAGTATGTCCTCGACAACATCTAACACAACCATGTCTATCAATCGAATCCATTAACACCATGTAAAGGGTTGTTAAAAGTATATATACAAGTGCATGATATAGTTTCTCAAGCCGAACCCGGCCATACACATGTATTGGCCCAAGATATATTAATTGTCGTAAAGTTTTTATTTTTTTATTTTTTATAAAGAAGTTAACCTTGCCCTTTGTTTTCTTTTTTTATACATATCTAAGGTCGTAAACAAAGCGAATTTAAGGAACAAGTTAGGAGTATTTGTTTAATTTTTAGAAAGTGTTTGGTATCGTAGTTGTAGCTAAAGTTATATTGTTTTTTTTTTTGTAAAGGGTTTCCCCGGTAAACTAAACTTATAATGTGTAAAAGGAAGTAAAAGCAGCGCTAGAATTTAAATGCTTATTTTGGTAGCGCTAGAATTGTCACCACCAGTTTCGTGAACTTTGCCAAGCCTTGTATCAATTGAACCTCCAATGTCTACAGATGCTTCCAATTACAAAGTCTGGTTTGACTTGTGTAAATTTGAAAAATTCAGATGCTTTTTTTCTTTTCTTGAATAAAGTCTTATTTTCAAGCTTTCGTATATGGTCAGGTGGACTATGTTGGAAGACCAAAGATGCTGACAAGATGTTACAAAAAGCAATAAGTGAATTCGGGTATCACCTCTCTTCTTTTTAATCCTGCGTTTGGTTGAGGTGTATGGGAATGGAGGTATGGGTGTCAAAGTCATACATGATGTAATGATTGAATGAAACCCATAGAATCTATCAAATGTGATAGGAGGGTATGTTGGTGACTATGAATCTATGATACTTCTATCATTTTTTTTTCTAAAATAAAATATTTATTAAACTTGATTTTTTCACTCGCATACTCATAAACTACAAATTTAATTCATAATTGGGTTCACCATTATATAATCTTTCTTTCAAAAAAAAATTTATTATTACTTAAATGAACTCACTCATCTTTGATATACATCATACATGTCCTCAAAAACAAACCAAGCACAATTAATGAAATTTTCATACCGAATCTCATTCATTCTTTATATCAAAGTCATACCTAAAGTGATTCCACGTAGCAAACAAAACGCACCGTTTTACAGATTCTCCTCTCTAACTAATTTTTTCTTCTTACCCGTTTTAGATTGATCATAACCCAATTTGATATCTGTATTTTGGTTGGCAGATTGTATCTGCAAAGACTGCAATGCAACATTGTGTCGCGTCAATAAGTGGTTAAATGAATTATGTACATTTCATTTCGACTTTTATGTTAATGAGTTTATGATTATTCAAACTGAACAGGTTCCGTTAGGAAATATTGAGCCATATTGGCTTATACACACCACATGTCTCTTCTTTGCAAGAGCATTGCATGACCAGAAACAGGTCATCTTTCGTCCATATCTTGAATTATTATGATCTCAAACACATTACCACTAAAATAACCCATTTCTGTATAATTTAAACGAATTAGGATATTGTAGCTAGTTGCATTTGAATACACGTTAGATAGTTTTTTACCTGTTTAACTGTTGGGTTGTATGTCCAAGTTCATAACTAATTGGTAAGACTGTCGTCAAAAGTAGAGTCCTTTTTGGGTCGCCCTCAGTGAACTGTTAAGAGAAATAATAAGGAAGAATGCTTTGCGGTTTAAACCATAAAGAGGTATGGAAGTTTGGGTATCCCACATCGCCCAAAGAAGGTAACCCAACCTTTCTCTTTGGGTATAAATAGAATGGATACTTTCACTTCTAAGTACACATTCCCTCCTTCTCATTTCCTACTCCTTATAAGAGTCTTTCGTGTATCGGGACCTTAGGAGTTCGAATTGTTTTCTCTTTGGTTTGTGGGTGTGAGCTATTAGAGGTACTCTCGTTTGGGTACTTGCCTCCAAGTTCGACCAAGGTGGTCCGCGTGTGTGAGAAATCCGATTTTCTTAAAGGTTAGTATTTTTTTATTTACTTATTTAATTATTTCTTTAAGTTGCTTTTAGTTTATTAGGTTAAGATCTTTTAGGTTTTAGTTCCCTTCTTGCCCTAGATTAATTGTTATTTCCGCTGTGTGTTAATCTAGTTAGGGAATAGAAAACCCATCAAACATAACCCACATGCAAAAGGCGCAAGTATCCAGAAAATTAAAGTACGTATACTTAAAAGAGATGAAAAGTTTATAGTAATGTTGAAATTCTTAAACCAATATCAAGAATAGTTTGATTATCACACAATCAACCTCCCCTTTGTGATATTTATTAATAAATCAGAATTACAATAAGGTTAGTCCCCAAATGGGCGCTAAACCAACAATTACAAAAGGAAAAAATAAAGGTGTCCCTTCTAGGAAGATCCACCATTCCTCACAAAAATAATCACTCAACACTCATACACGAACAATACAACCATCTCTACATATATATGGCAGCTTCTATCTCCACAGTATTAAGACGTGAGAGAGATAGAAGACTGTGACATGAGGGATTATACCATATGAACAACTATTAAGAGGCAAAGAGACTCGAAGAGATGGTGATCCAATATCCTCAAACCCTATCACAGATATAATATTTATATAGGTAACAAACCTTTCCGACTTAAGCAGAACCAACCCTCCAACTTTGTTTAGATAACCAAAAGCAGCTCAATACTTTGAAAGATACTTTCAATATATACAACAATGGTCCCTGTACATCGAGTAACAAACAACACAACATAAATACTTGTTTGGTTTGTATAATTCAACACCCTATCTCAAACTAAACAAGTATAACAACATATTTCTGAAACATAAATTCGACAACCTGTATAACCTTTTAAAGTTATGTAATTGCATTTTATTAAAAAACAAAAGGGCAAGGAACTTCCTTGAGCAACATCAGATAGGAAACAATAGAAACCAAATGGCCACTGAATTAGAACCATGATCAAGTATTTTCCATAGCAGCAAAAAAGCTGGAATGATACTTGTAAACATTTGCAGATACATCAACATTAAAACACATAGCATGAAAAACATGGTCCTTTATTTTAGATAAGAGGACTATAATCAACATAAGAGTTTAATTGCAACTTGCAATCACAATAGAACCAATCAGAGTATACACTCTGATTTAAAAAAAATAGATATGAATCTGATTAAACAAATAAACTCAAATCTCAATTTAAGTTAATAACAATACATAAACTGGTCTCAATCAATTATGAACATCCACTAACAAAGAATCTCAAGATTCTTCAAAAAACTGGTATGGGAACATACATACTGAATAACCATGGAATCATAAGATTCACCAATAAGGAAAAAACATAGTACATACTCTAAATGAACTGACAATCACAAGATTCTCTAGTAAAAAGCATAGAAACCCAACAAGACAGGAATTTCCATAGCAACATCAGAATTAAGGTATACTCATTCTAATTGATTGCAGAGTCTCTTAGAAGACTGCATTTGTGGCAGTCTCTATTTTTTAAAGGTACCCTACGCATCCACAACAGATGAGCTCTTATTTACCATCACTGTGTCTTACAGATTTATAGATATAAAAAAGTTAACAATGAGCTCACATAAGAAATTCACATTTGCTTTATCAATAAAATTCAATTCGTCAATTGTAGAGAAAACAATGTTTGATAAAACCTTTCCCTTTGAGAAAACAATTCCTTGAAACCAAATCAAGAAAAAAAAATACAAAAAACAAGATCTCGAATCTCAATTCAAAATAGCAGAAAGCTAAAAAAGCAAAAATAAGTTCTTGAATCTCAATTCAAGAACACAATAGGATGAATCAATCTAAAAAACAAAGGTTACCTTACATCAAACCTCAGAATTCTTCCAGCCAAACAAAGGTTACCTCAGAGCAAACCTCAGAATTCCTCCAACCAAACAACACACAACAACAAAGGCAATAACCAAAAAACCAAGATGAAGGAAACAAAAGAAAGAAATGTGGAAATCGTAGAAGGGGGGGGGGTGGGTTAATACGTTCCATTAAAAATCTTAAAATGTTTCGTATCAAATACCGATCAAGCGTGAAAACAATAAGATTATTGTTTCATACAAGTTATATATACATATTAATACATCGATTTACAACAATACAACCCAACACACAATATTCACATTTATTCAAGACATAATTAAGATTATATAATCAACACATCACACAATTGCAAGCATAAATATAAAGTGATAAATTCGAGTATAAATGTAAAGAGATAAGTGAAAGGAAATGCAAACCTGACACGATGATTTATAGTTGGATTCGTCAAACGCACCTCTTCGCCCTATCTCCCTCCCCGAGTAACCCAACACGAGAGTTCTTCACTAGTTCAACAAGCTCCCTTAAGGCGGATAAAACCGGACATCACGTTGCATATATCAATTTCCGACACTAACAAAATGTCGAGTCTAATCGTACTAGAACCAATCTATAACAACACAACTTCGACGACTTCATATACATAACTTGACGACTGTCTATCACAACTTCACAACTTCAACAACTTCACAACACAACTACACAATTACACAACTGTCCTTCCGGCCTTAGTAACATCACCACACTACTTAACTATCTTCAGCTTCACCTAACACTACTATGATCACACCTAACATCACAACTTACAAAGATACTCCGATCTTACCAAACTAAACCCAAGTTTGGACTAATGTACACGTCTATACTTGTGATGTAAGACATGTCACCGAATGGCACTAACTAATCTACATAACTTCGTATCTAATGATAACAAAATTATTCTCTTTCACATGAATGGTGGATAATTGGATTACATTATAAACAAACTTATAATAAGTTAAGTGATCAAAGGAAAGGATTTGAAAGAAGGTTTTTAGAGCTGAGCAAACTGTATGCCAAGAGGTGAAAAAAATCTGTGGAAACAGTCAACTATTTATAGGCAAAAATATTGGTTTTTTATTTTGCGGCCCCCTTAATTATACATGGCCGGTCCCCTTAATTAATTAAGGGGGCCGCCCATTTTTCAGACGCTCCATTTTTTGTCCTTTTGTGGGAAGTTTTCTGAAAACTTTTTAGTCGTTTTCTAGGTGAGAAAATTTGAATTCAAAATATTATTTTGAATAAAACATTTCCTAAAAATACAAAATGTATAGTATATATTTTAATGTTTGTCCATTTTTATAAATAAAAGGTTTGGAAAAGAAAAAATTTCTTTGAGTCATCAACAAATTAAAGTTGTTTGTACATAACCTTTAGTGATTTACGTCGGTGCTAACATAAATTAATTGTTTGAAGAAAACTTGAGACGTCGAAAGATGTTGACTAATTGAAGATAGTGATTACGAGTAACGTAAGCACTTTAACGTATGTGTATAGTTACCTTTTGTCATCATCAAAACATAAAGAAATGAAATATATAAAAAATCACAATATATCTAACCAACAATCACCCCCTTTTTGTATGATGACAAATATAGAAAACGATAGATCTAGTACAGATGTTTATAAGTTACTTGTTTTACACATCATCTCCCCCTTTGTCGAAACAAAAAGTGGACTCCAAGACTGAGACTTTTACTATACTTCAACTCTTCAATCAAAGAGGCGACGTTCATCAATCCAAAGATAAGTCCTTGATTCGATAAATCCCTTTAAAACAAAGACAAGATCTTTAACATTGACTCAACTGATCCATGGATCAAATTAGTAAGCAAACACTTAACCTACATCAAAGGTTATTTCGCGCAACAAAAAATATAGGGATGAAAGACACATAAAAAAATGATGTAGATTGTGCTTAAACTTTTGCAAACGCAAAAGGCTTGGACATTATGCAAATCTCCCCCATTGTGTAAAGCTCCCCCTTTGTTGTAACGCCTCCCCATTATTGGGCACCAAGAAATCGAGTAACGAAAAAGTGCTACAAAACAAAGTTAGTAGAAAAATGCACATATATATAATGATGATAGATAGAAAAAATGCAAGACAATTAGTGTGTGAACAAACAATGAATGTTTTAGTGTCAATTAACTCTAAAGTGATGTGACACTAAAGATCAACAAAAAAAATTGATGTTTAAGACATGCGAATGTTAAGTAACCAAAGATAAAGATTCGACCGACACAAGCTTAAGGGCTAAAGACTTATCAACACGTTTCTGTGGTATCGATCATCTAACCAAGATTAAGATGTGATTTCAATAAACTAATGGTTGTAAGAGAGATTCCTAAATCCTCAAGGTTTCTTGTTAAGAATTATGTATGCTTTTCATGTTTGGATTGTTTAAGGATAAACATTATCGTAAGACTTTAGGTCGAACTAAATGTTGATGATAAGGATGATTTGTTGAGGAAACATAAATGAGGAAGGATGAGCATGAATGGAAAAGATAAGTTGTTGACTATAGGTTGTTGGGAGTTTGGTAGTAAGGAGAGTAAGGTGATGAGGATGCTGTTTTTGTTGTTGGAAGAGATGGAGTGTGATCTGTAAGTTTGATTGTCACTTGATGCGGAGATTGAGTGAGAGTTAATCATGTGAATTGATGAGTGAGATGGAAATGGAGGATAGAGGCAGACTTGTGCTGATGTGGGGAGGTCCTTAATGAAGGATTTGGTTAAATCATGATGGGGGGTTGATTGATATTGTCTTCTTGAGAAAGTTTTTAATGTTGATCGACAAAGTTAAAATGTTTGAGCATTGTGATGACTCCAACAACACTTTGAAGGATTGTATATCTTCTTGTGTTCTTCACTTGGCAAAATCGTAAATATGCCATTGGAAGACTCATTATTGTGAGGACATCAACAACACTTGGAGAATGTATACTCTTTGTGTTCTTTCACTTGACCAAAAGCGGAAATGGGCCATTGGAACACTTATTGAGTGATGACTCAACAACACTTTGTAGATTGTATATCATCTTTTATGTTCTACACTAGTAAAAAAGTGAAATTATTTGATGAGACACATTTCATTTACGAAATTTACTTGACTTTTTGACAAACATAGGCACACCATGCTTATGAGTTTCAGTGATATGATGATAAGATGGATTACATTACGAAAATTCACATGTGGGGAATTGTTTACATGTTGAATCTTCTTGTGAAAGTGTCAGTTGGATGATTCAAGTTGATAGTCATAAGGATTGACTTAGTTTTTCCAATTCACTTGTTGTTGATTGGGATGAATTAGAACTAATGATCACTAAAAAGATTGAATAGCAGTTATGAGGTTTGAGTGTATGGTAGAATTGTATCTTTGTGGTTTCTAGTGAAGTAATGGATCACCTATGTGAGATTCTTGAGAGAGTTTGAGTTAAAGGATATATGTGAAGTTGTTGTGTTTACCATCCCTTTAATTCGTGCTACAACCGCCATAAAGTAAAAAAAAGAATAAAATAACGACGGAAAGCGATGAGCTTGAACAATTCATAATGGATGACGGATATGCGATATGAAGAACTTCATCCGCGCATTTTATGAATCACTCACTACTAATTCGATTCGTTCGTAGAACAATCGACACAAGAGGTACGCGTTTTTCATAAAGGTTGGTAACTGAAAAAGTGGACGAAGAAATTAACCAACTAAAAATAATAGAGGCATGATTAAGGTTTTTGTGAAACTACTTGAAAATAAACAATAAGTGACAAGATAAATTTGCATTACGCGAATTAAAAATTCTTAAACATTTCAAGATGAAATGGATTAAGTTTCGAGATTTAATCGAATTAGATTAAATAGTAATAAGAGTCTTTAAAATGATAATGACAACGTTTATAAGATTAGTTACATCATTCCTAGACCTAGACTTAAAAAAAAATTAAACGGTTCACTTTTGTTGGTTGGTGAGTATGTCGTCGATGTTGTCTAGATTTACTAAGGAAAAGACTAATTCACGTGCTAGTGAGTACTTCTAATGAGATAAAAAGTTATCGATGTATACAAACCATTAAGGCATATATAGGAAGAGCATTTAATCAAATTAGAGAATGAATATGAACTATCACTAGTGGAGCTCAATTCAGCGTAAACACGACCATTTTTAACGGGTTAGTACACCGTGAACCCAACATCACTCTTTGGAAAGCAATCAACCGTTAGGTCAAATTAAATTTTCTAATTGCGAATAGATTCTCCAGTATCATCTCATGTTAGACAAAAATAGAACTTCTTATATATGCCAAATTAAGTGTAGCAAAGATAAAAATTGTTATTGATCTTTTCATAGAGGACCAACATGACTCAACTAATCATACATTAAATTCCAGTTCGCAATAATCCTAAACAAGAAGAGTGGAATTTCTAAGATAAGCGAAAGCAAGATGTTTTAATCTTTTGATCAAGATCGTAAAGTTTGATTGATTTCTCTATTACATATTGCTTGATTTAATGGATTCTTATAATTAGTCATCTTAACATGGCGTATTTTGTCCAAGTGATATTTTAACGTGTTTGGTTTTCAAAATCAAAGATAGTTTATTTAGACAATGATAAATATGCGATATATTGAGTGTGTTTTGATGAATTCTCCATTTCATGTCATGTGAAGTGAAATCTTAACAATATAATTTATCTTAAATGACTTGTGATTCTGTTTAATCAAAAATTTTGAAAATAGACATATTTTATTCAAAAACAAATATACTTATACTCAAAAAAACGTAATATTAGACAAGAGTTTTATATCAAAATTAATAAGTATTTGAATGAATGTATATTTTACTTGTTTATTGCAATGATACATATTTTGATAGATTATTTTTCAATTCTAATAACTTATATTATTGTAATGTATTTTCTTATAACACAACCATTTATGATACGAAGAAAATAAAATGCATAGTATAATAAAATAACCTTTATAAATCATTTAATATGAATAAGTTCATTAAATTTCTTAAACATAAAGTAAACACAAGCATCATTTGTAACCTAGGTGAATAAAAAAAATATCAAACATATTTAAGAAATTTGTCAAATAGCATATTTGAAATTTTAGTTTTACGAGCAAAGATTACATATGTTTGTAAATATCTCGAGTTTGAATTTTCAGAAATACACCTTTAGCAATTGCATAGCAAAGTAAATTTTTTGAATATTTCTACTAAAATACAATTTGTCAATCCTACTTCATTATGTATTAAACACATTAGACTAATATTTGGAACACAACTATTGGACAAGTAGACTCAATATGGCATTATCATTACAAGTGTGAGTTATGATCTAATGCATATTCTTTTCATCTACAAACGGATGCAATTATTTTCATACCAATCTAATGTAATTGATATTGTAAATGCAAGACAATATCTTTTTATTTCTAATGATTATAATCTTGAAACTAAAAAAAATAAGAATTCGATTTCTTGTCTATACTCAAAAACTTGTCAATTAGATTCGATAAATATATCAATCATAATTTGAATAATGAATTGATATATTCATAATCTTTCTCGAACTTCACGAACACTCATTTATAAATAAAAAAGATAAATATTTAAATAGTGTGTTCCATTAATCCCAAGATTAGTTACAAATTTTACTTGTGCGAAAAACTTATTTGTTGTTATGTATAATATACATAGTTTTTGACATTTTATGAGTATGAGTTTTCTAACCATTTTTATACAACACACATCTTTTTTAAAATACTATATGTTAAAAAAAAATTATGTGTGTATGTTAAAACCATGCAAGCACAAGCATTCTCTTTTTCTTAGTTATTGATGTATTAATACAATCTTTTCTTTTGTTTGACCAACCCAAGGTCAAACCAAGCAAGTTGTTGAAAATATTTAAACGTGTTGTTGAAAATAGATTAAATCGTTGGAAATATTTAGGTGACTAGTTTTAATACATTTAATAATATACTTGACAAGTTATTGAACTCTTATTCCTAAATATATTCCCATACCCGAAAAGATTTACAAGATGTTTATGTAACATTTGTAAGTTAAGTGATCTATGCCTATATGCAATGCAAGAACAATTTTGCAATTTTAATGCAAGAAATCTAGCATAAGTTCTAGTTATTCATAATCCGAAAAACTAGCCATAAGAGTTTAATTGCAACTTGCAATCACAATAGAACCAATCAGAGTATACACTCTGATTTTAAGAAAATAGATATGAATCTGATTAAACAAATAAACTCAAATCTCAATTTGAGTTAATAACAATACATAAACTGGTCTCAATCAGTTATGAACAACCACTAACAAAGAATCTCAAGATTCTTCAAAAAACTGGTATGGGAACATACATACTGAATAACCATGGAATCATAAGATTCACCAATAAGGAAAAAACATAGTACATACTCTAAATGAACTGAGAATCACAAGATTCTCTAGTAAAAAGCATAGAAACCCAACAAGACAGGAATTTCCATAGCAACATCAGAATTAAGGTATACTCATCTAATTGGGTTGCAGAGTCCATCTTAGAAGACTGCATTTGTGCAGTCCCTATTTTTAAAGGGACCCTACCATCCACAACAGATGAAGCTCTATTTACATCACTGGGTCTTACAGATTTTTGGATATAAAAAAAGGTTAACTGATGAGCTTCACATATGAAATTCACATTTGCTTTATCAATAATAAATTCATTTCTCATTTTGAGAGAAAACAAGGTTTGATAAAACCTTTCACCTTTTGAGAAAACCAATTCTTGAATCTCAATTCAAGAAAAAAAATACAAAAAACAAGATCTCGAATCTCAATTCAAAATAGCAGAAAGCTAAAAAAGCAAAAATAAGTTCTTGAATCTCAATTCAAGAACACAATAGGATGAATCAATCTAAAAAACAAAGGTTACCTTAGATCAAACCTCAGAATTCTTCCAACCAAACAAAGGTTACCTCAGAGCAAACCTCAGAATTCCTCCAACCAAACAACACACAACAACAAAGGCAACAACCAAAAAACCCAGATGAAGGAAACATAATGAAAGAAATGTGGAAATCGTAGAGGGGGGGGGGGGGTGAATACGTTTCCATTAAAAATCTTAAAATGTTTCATATCAAATTACCGATCAAGCGTGATACAATATGATGAGTGTTCATACAAGTTATATACACATATTAATACATCGATTTACAACAATACAACCCAACACACAATATTCACATTTATTCAAGACATAATTAAGACTATATAATCAACACATCACACAATTGCAAGTATAAATATAAAGCGATAAATGCGAGTATAAATGTAAAGAGATAAGTGAAAGGAAATGCAAACCGGACACGATGATTTATAGTGGTTCGTTCACGATCAACCTCTTCTCCCTACTCCACCTCCCCAGTACCCAACTCGAGAGTTTCTTCAACTAGTCAACAAGCTCCTTAAGGCGAGAAAACCGTACATAACGTGCTTATATCAATTTCCAGACACTAAGCTAAATGTCGATTTCTAATTCGTAGCCAAGAACCAATCTATCACAACACAACTTCACGACATCTCATAACTTCACGACTTCCTACACAACTTCACAACTTCACAACTTACACAACACAACTACACAAGTTTTATCTACACAACTTCTCACGCCTTAAGTAAACATCACCACACCTAGCTTCACTACTCACTCACCTAAACATACTATATCACACCTATCTTCACAACTTACAAAAGATCACTCGATCTACCAACTATAACACAAGTTGGAATACATGACTCGATCCTATACATTTGAATTAAGACTTTCACTAATGCACTAACTATCCTACATAACTTCGTATCTAATGATAACAAAGTTATTCACATGCACAGAAATGATGGATAATAGGATTACTAATATAAACAAACTTATAATAAGTTAAGTGATCAAAGGAAAGGATTTGAAAGAAGGTTTTTAGATCTGAGAAAACTGTGTGCCAAGAGGTGAAAAAAATCTGTGGAAACAGTCAACTATTTATAAGCAAAAATAATGTATTTTTATATTCTGGCCGGCCCCCTTAATTATACATGGCCGGTCCCTTTAATTAATTTAGGGGGCCGCCCATTTTTCAGACGCTCCATTTTTTGTCCTTTTGTGGGGAAGGTTTTTCTGAAACTTTTTAGTCGTTTCTAGGTGGAAAATTTGAATTCAAAATATTTATTTTGAATAAAACCTTTTCTTATAAATACAAAAAAGTTTTTGTAAATAGTTTTAAAATTAATGTCATTTTATAAATAAAGGTTTGGAAAAGAAAAAAATTCTTTGATCATTCAACAAATTAAAGTTTGTTTGTTCATACCTTTAGTGATTTACGTCGGTGCGAACTTAAATTAATTGATGAAAGCAAGAATGAGACGTCGAAAGATGTTGACGAATTGATTGATAAGTGATTACGAGTAACTTAAGCAACTTTTACAAGGTTATGTAGTTAAAATGAGTACAAGTTTGTCATCATCAAAACATAACGAGAATGTTAAGATTAAATATCGTAATATTTCTACCAACAATCTTCCCCTTTTTGATGATGACAAAATATGTAAACTATAACTCATAGTAAAATGTATAAGTTACTTGTTTACACTTCTTCTCCCCCTTTTGTCGAAACAAAAAGGTGGACTCCAAGACGAGACTTTTACTACACTTCAACTCTTCAATCAAAGAGGCGAGCTTGCATCATCCTAAGTGAAGTCTTGATTCTATCAATCCCTTTTAAACAATGACATTTCTTGAACATTGACTCAAGCGGATCCATGGATCAAATTAGTAGCAAACTCTTAACCTACATCAATGGTTAGTTTCGCGCAACAAAAAATATAAGGGATGAAAGACACATAAAAAAATGTGTAGATGTCTTAAACGGTTGCAAACGTAATGGCTTGGACATTTGCAAATGCTCCCCCTTGGTGTATGCTCCCCCTTGATTGGGGCACCAAGAAATCGAGTAACGAAAAAGTGCTACAAAACAAAGTTAGTAGAAAAATGCACATATATATAATGATGATGATAGATATATATGCAAGACACTTAGTGGGGAACAAATCATGTATGTTTTAGGTATATGCACTCTAAAGTGTGGCACTAAAGACAAAAAAAATTATGAATGCTTAAGACATGGAAATGTTTAGGAACCAATGATAAGATTCGACCGACACATGCTTAAGGGCTAAGACTCGATCAACACGTTCCTTGTGGTATCATCATCTAACCAAGATAATGATGTGGATTTAAATAGACTAATGGTTGTATTGAGAGATTCCTAAATCCTCAAGGTTTCTTTGTTAAGCATTATGTATGCTTTTCATGTTTGGGGTGTTTAAGGATAAACATTATCGTAAGACTTTAGGTCGAACTAAATGTTGATGATAAGGATGATTTGTTGAGGAAACATAAATGAGGAAGGATGAGCGTGAATGGAAAGGGATGACTATAGGTTTGTTGGGTGTTTGGTAGGTTTGGAGAGTAAGGTAATGAGGGAATGTTGTTTTGTTGTTGGGAGAGATGGAGGTGGTGTGTGTTGAATTTGGTTGTCACTTTGAGGTGGAGATTGAGTGTGAGTAACATATGAATTGATGGGTGAGATGGGAAATGGAGGATGTGAGGCAACTTGTGGTGATGTGGGAGTGTCCTTAATGTAAGGGTTTGGTAATTCTTGATTGGGGTGATTGTTTTCTTGAGATGGTTGTTAATGTTGATGAACAAAGGTGAAAATGTGAAAATGGTGGATTGTTGTGATGATGATGGTGAGAATGAGGTTGTATTTATAGTAGAGTGTGCAGTCAATGGGTGAAGATGAAGTGCCTTTGGTTTATGGTGTTTTGAAAGATGCATTAGGAACACTTGGTGATGATAGTTGAAGTTTGGGTAATGGGGTTTTGGTGTCTTCATGTGTTAAATCAATGAAGAGTTTCTTTGGTAGTATGATTATGAAATGAGGTGGTATTACCTTCATGGTAAAAACCAATTGTGGGAATGGTTACATGGTGAATCTTCTTGTAAAGATGACTAGGTGGATGACTCGAGGTTGATAGTAGTAAGGATGACTCGGTTTTTCATTTCACTTTGGTGATTGGGGGGATGTACTAGAACTAGTGATCACTAACAAGAAGTGAATGGATAGTTATTGAATGTTTGAGTGTATGGTAGAAGTGTACGCCCCCCCCCCTATCTTGTGGTTTCTAGTGAATAAGAATCACCTATGTGAGTTCTTGAGAGTGTTTGGTTAAAGGATATATGTGAAGATGTGTGTTTTCCCTTCCTTTCTAATTCATGCTCATCCAGACATAAATTGTGGAATAAAAAGAATAGGTGAAGAGAAATAACGATGGAAGCGATGAGCTTGACAATGTCATGACGGATGACGGTTAGCATACGAGGAACTTCATCCGCGAAGTTATGTAGCTCTTCTCGAGTATTGCGAATGTTAATAAGAACATCAACACGAGGACAGTTGTCTTAAAGGTGGTAGCGGAAATGTGGATGGAAGATATTAACCATCTATATAATAATAGAGGCGTGACAAAGGTTTTTGTGAAATGACTTAGACATGAACAATAAGTGACATTTATAATTGCATATCACGAATTAAAAGTTCTTAACATTTCGATGAATGATTAAGTGTCGAGATTTATCGAAATGTATCAAAAGTAACAAACTATTAAATGAGATCGCATGTTTGTGAGATTTGTTTCATCATTCCTAGACCTAGACTAAAAAGGTTCATGTTTGAGTGGTTTAGTGAGGATGTCGGCGATGTTGTCTTCCGACAAAACTTTTTCGATGAAGATATTTCCTTTTGGACATTGTCGCGAAGGAAATGATGACAAATTATGATGAGTTTTCTATCCTAAGATCGATGGATAATGTTCAATCCTCATTGTGTATGAGGTGAGCATGACGATAAACCATCGTGACATTCCTAAGGGAATGGAAAAGACGGACGTGAAAGTACTTAGTCTTAAGGTGTGTATATTAAAGATGCTACGAATCACTTATGTAGAAACTCGTAAGACCTTTGTCACGTAAAGGTTGATGTAAGCTTTTAGCTTTAGAAAGAGCATTTTAACATGTATTGTTAAAAGGCTTGAATATGAACTTTCGGATATACCTTTTAACGTTTGCGATCGCCAAGATAAAGATACATGAATATTTCGGAATGAAATATTTAAGATGTCAAACCTACATGGATGAGTGTTTAACAAGTTAGCATTATAGCATTTAGGAGCATGTGTCCCATTTAGATAAACTAAGGATTTTATCTAAATTGCAAAAACAAGACGAAATGCCTTTAAGGGACATTTCATTTAATATCTAGCAATTAAAACATTGAGCATCAAAGATCACGAAGACATATATTACATTACTTGATGACAAGTAATCATCTTGAAACATTAAAGCACATATGTGAGGTGCATTGTGTCTAGATTGACTAAGGAAAAGCCTAATTTCTACGTGCTTAGTGTGTACTCCTAATGATATACAAAGTCTATCAATGTAGACTATCATTAGGCATATTTAGGAAGAGTCATTTAATCAAATTAGAGAATAAATATGAGACTATCAATAGTGGTGCTCAATTCAGGCTAAACACGACTATTTTTACGAGTTATACACCGAACCCAACTTCACTCTTGGAATCAATTCAATCATTAGGTCAAATTGAATTTCTAGTGCAATAGATTCTCCAGTAGTCATTCTTATGTTAGACAAAATAGAGTTCTTATATTTTCCTAATGAAGTGTAGAAAAGATAGAATTTTTATTATCTTTTCATAGAGGGCCTAACATGACTCAACTAACATACATTAATTCCGGTTCGCATAATCCTAATAAAGATGTGTAGATAAGCGTAAGCAAGATGTTTTAATCTTTTGTTCAAGATCGATAGGTTGTTTGGTTTCGATTACATATTTCTTGATTTAATGGAAGTCTTATACTTAGTCATCTTACATGTGCAGTTGTCACATGTGATATTTAACACTTTTGGTTTTTCAAAAGCCAAGAGATGTGCTTATTTGTGACAATGACAAATATGTTATATTGAGAGTGTTTTAAGAATTCTCCACTTAATCTCATGTGAAATGAATCTCATCAATATTATTTATCTTAATTGAGTTTGTGATTCTTTAATGATAAATGATTGAAAAGAGACATATTTTATTTTATTTTTAAACAAATATGCTTTTCTAAAATTATTATTCTTATCAATGTTGTATTAATTAAATAAATGTATTTTTTCTTGTTTATGCATTGATACATACTTTGATAGGTTATTTTTCAATTCTAATAACTTATATTTTTCAAATTATATGTAGCGTATTCTCTTGTTACACAACCATTTATGCTACGAAGAAAATAAGATGCATAGGATATATATTATCATTTATCAATCGTTTAATGTGATAAGTCCATAAAATCTTTAAACATAATGTTTCCCAAACATCATGTTATCTTAGGTGAATAAACAAGAATATTATTTTTATTTTAAAATTTTAGTTAAAAGTGAATTTTAGCTATGAGTTGTGATTTTATGTTGTATGAGAAAAGTTTACATATATTGTTAGTTTCCTCGTGTTTGGTTTTTCGGAAATGACATATTTACCAATTGCATTGCAATGTAAATTGCTTGAATATTTTGGACGAAACATCCAAATCATCAATCTTACTTCATTGTGTATTTTATGCATGTATTAAAGATATTAGTATAATATTTGGAACACAGTCATTGGATAAGTAGACTCAATATGACATCATCAACACAATGTGAGTTATGATCCGATGCATATTCTTTTCATCTAGAAAAGGTGATTAATAGTTTCATATCAATCAAGTGTGATTGAGATTATGTAGATCCAAGAAGATATATATGTATGTTTTGATATATTTTTTGAAACTACACAAAGAAGGAATTCCGATTCATGTCCATACACGAAAACTTGTCAATTAGATTCAATAAAGATATCAATCATAATTTGAATAATAAATTGATATATTCTCGAAATCTTTCATGACCCTCACGAACACTCAATTAAAAGAAAATGAATAAATATTTAAATAGTGTGTTCCATTATCCCAAGATTAGTTATAAGGTGAGGTTGATGAATAATGATAAGTTAATATCATATTTAAAGATTGTCGTAAATTTTACTTGTGCGAAAAACTATTTGTTGTTATGAGAATACTATGCATAATTTTGACCTATTTTACGAGTATATTAAATGAGTTTCTAAAAAAATTTAAAACAAACATCTTTGTAAAATAATATCTGTTTTTTAATAAATATATATATATATATAATATATATATATATATATATATATATATATATATTAATTAGTGTGTAGTTAAACCAATGCCAAGCACAAGCATTTCCTTTTTTAATTACTATTGCATTAGTATAATTATTTCTTTTTTTTAACCAACCCAAGGTCAAACAAAGCAAGTTGTTGAAAATATTTAAACGTGTTGTTGAAAATAGATTAAATCGTTGGAAATATTTAGGTGACTAGTTTTAACATATTTAATAATATACTTGACAAGTTATTGAACTCTTATTCCTAAGTATATTTCCATACTCGAAAAGATTTACAAGATGTTTATGTAACATTTGTAAATTAAGTGATCTATGCCTATATGCAATGCAAGAGCAATTTCGCAATCTTAATGCAAGAAATCTAGCATAAGTTCTAGTTAGACATAATTCGAAAAACTAGCTACAAACGAATAGTGTACATGGCACATGTGCTTAGATATTCAATTAGCTTAATTACAAATAGCAACGATCATTTAATAATTTCTACTAACAAACTTAAGATATAAAGAAGTGCATATAATCACATAGCATAACACATAAAAGTACTTGTCGTAGTTTTGTATATTAGATACAACAATGTTTACTTAGCTCGGTTTTGTTTGAAGACAAATTAGTTTCCTCCCCATTTCAAAAATCAAGTTTAATAATTTTTAAAAGTTAATTACACCATTTTTCAAAGATATACCGACTAGAAATGTCCGACTTGAAAGGAAAAGATAAAATACAAGTTTTACTTTTAAACAAGACTCAACGTTTTGGACAATAACTAGTATTTTTTCCATTTTTTTTTTTTTTTTTTTTTTTTTTTTATTTTTTTATTTTTTTTTTTCTGACTAATTAAGTTTGAAATAAATACTTGAAAGTATTTTTATATGAAAGTAAACTCAATTCTCTTCGAAATGGCGGGTGGCACGACTTCTACGGACTTACGGTTGATTTTATATGATTTTTCAAAGTTTTTGAAAAGCTGCCGAATCAGACAGGTGGTCCCCTTAAAATTAATGGGGCCGCCCAAGAATTAAGGGGGCCGCCTAAATATTTAAGGGGGCCACCCACCTGATACTCAGAATTATGATTTTTGTAAAAAATTGTTTTCTGACTTTGCGGAAAGGTGTACAACTTTCTGAATTTGATACCGAACATATAACACTTATTTTAAGCATCATTTTTATCTCGAGCTAGTATAATTAGTGTATATAACATCAAAACTAATACAAGTTAATCAACAAAACACTTTTCATATTTAATCCCCCTTAATGGGTAATTTGATCTCAATTTTTAAAACCATTTGTTTTGAAAATTAGAGCGACGTGGCTCTGATACCAATTGTGGAAATCGTAGAGGGGGTGAATACGTTTCCTTTTAAAATCTTAAAATGTTTCGTATCAAATTGTCGATCAAGCGTGACACAATATGATGAGTGTTCACATAGTAATACATCAAATCACAACAATACAAACCAACACACAAATGCAAGTATAAATATAAAGCAATAAATGCGAGTATAAATGTAAAGAGATAAGTGAAAGGAAATGCAAACCGGACACGATGATTTATAGTGGTTCGGTCACGAAGCACCTCTCCCCGAGTACCCAACTCGAGAGTTACTTCACTAGTCAACAAGCTCCCTTATGGCGGAGAAAACCGTACACAACTTTCGCTTATATCAATTTCTGACACTAAGCTAGATGTCGAGTTCTAATCTTAGCTAGAACCAATCTATCACGACTTCACAACTTCTTCACTACTTTCACGACTTCACAACACAACTTCACAACTTCTTCATGCCTTAGTATGCATTCAAGCTATGCCTGGACAATATAATGAGACGATGTGTTGATGGAAACGAAATCTTTAAAATTTTAGCACATTGTCATTCTGGACCAACTAGGGGTCATCATAGTGCGTCGGTGATTGGAAGGAAAGTTTATGAATTTGGATTCTTCCGGCCTAGTATCTTTAAAGATGCCAAAGATTACATGATGAGATGTGATGCATGTCAAAGATCAGGAAACATATCATCAAGAAGTGAGATGCCTCAGAACAATATTCAGGTATGTGATGTATTTGACGTATGGGGGCTAGACTTTAGGGGACCCTTTCCTAACTCGAAGGGTAATAAATACATCTTGGTAGCGGTTGATTACGTATCAAAGCGGGTCAAAGCTTAAGCACTTCCTACGAACGACGCTTGCATTGTGATTAAATTTTTAAGAAGGTTATTTGCAAGGTTTAGAGTTCCTAAAGCATTAATTAGTGATTGTGGGACACATTTTTGTAACTCTCAATTAGAAAAAGCCTTACAAAAGTACGAAGTAACCCATAAGTTGTCAACATCATATCACCCTCAAACTAATGGGCAGACTGAAGTGACCAACAAAGCTATTCAACGTATTCTGGAGAGATCAGTTGGATATAACCCAAAGAATTGGTCTAAAAAATTGGATGATGCATTATGGGCATTCAGAACCGCCTACAAAACACCCACATGATGTACCCCCTTTAGATTGGTTTATGGAAAAGCTTTTCATTTGCTTGTAGAGATCAAACATAAAGCATATTGGGCGTTAAAACAATGTAATATGGATCTCACAACAGCAGCAAAAAATAATTTCATGAAACTCAATGAATTAATAGAACTAAGAGATGGTGCATACGAGAACACCCGGATCTACAAGGAAAGAACTAAGAGATGGCATAACTATAGGCTTCGGGGAGATAAAAATTACAAAGTTAGAGACATGGTATTGCTATTTAACTCTAGATTCAAGATGCATCCGGGTAAGCTCAAATCAAGGTGGTACGGTCTAAATGTGGTAAAAACTGTGTACCCATATGGGACCGTGGAAATCACAGATAAGAACGGAGTCAGTTTCAAGGTCAATGGACAAAGATTAAAGAAGTACCACGAGAGACATATTGATGTGGAAGACAAAGAGGTGGTCGAATTCGATGATGATACAACGTGAAAAGCTGAAGAAAAGTCTAACTTAAAGACTTCGCTGTAAACAAAAGTGCTTCTCGGGAGGCAACCCGGAATGTTATTTATTTCTATTGAGTATGTCTTCCCAGACATCAATACGGCGTATCCGCTCCATACCATACGGAGTATTGATTGTCAAGACGTTATCAGTCCTTACTTTTCATGCACTTTAAAAAAATTATTGTCAGTTCAGGCAATACGACGTATTCATGCACATGATACGACGTATTCACCAGACCGACTCGTATTTAGTTTGTTTAGTTTAGTTTAAATTAACCGTAGGTACAGAAAATAGGAATGCATGTTTTTCCTATTATTTGCACAGGACCTCAATGAAATAAAGAAATCGACGAGTTGGTTGAAGTATTTACAAGTCTGGTGGTGTTGGAGTCTTGAAACTTTAAGGCGGCTGTTCAATACAAATTCTTGCTCAAAAAAACTCAACATGGAGAATCTACCGAGCAAAAATCAGGGGAGTTTCTCATTCTAATTCTTTTTAATTCATGTATTTAATGTTTTATCTATACAACGAGGACGTTGTATAATTCAAGTGGGGAGGGGGGTGAAAATTAGAATGTTTACTTGTCCTATTTTTTCACATAAAATGCTTAAATTATGCTTAAGGTTTAAAAAAAATCAATCATACTTTTGTGAAATTACATGTTACATAACCCACACACAATAACCCTTGTTAGATATTGTGAGGATTTAACTTTATCCGTTTCCAAATGTTTACCCAAATTCCACAAAAATATGAGAGTGTCAATGGTATGTGCTTAATTACACATATCACTTTCCATTAAAAACGGACTTAAATGACTAAAAACGTACCAAAAATACATTGTATTTGTATGTTTTGCATTTGTATATTACACCTAAAAACCTATTCATGGTTTTTTTATTAATATCTTTTTTTTTTTTACCCCCCCAAAAAACAAAAAAAAATAAAAAATGGTTTGTTAACACTAGTTAACACCCTTTGTTTACTCTCACTTTAAGAGTAAGATACCCCTAGAACAACCCGTAGAGCCAATCCTTTAGAAATTACACCAACTTGTTTATTTCGTTACACCTTTACACCTTAGCCTACCTTGTTAGATTAAGTTTATTTTACAGTTGCTAGTTGCTTAATGTGTAAAGTATGTATTTCTCGAGTCTTGTGTCAATTTTGGTACGGTTGAAAGAAATTTGCACATCGCAAACGGGAATGTATAATGTAGTCAAAACTCATGTATTTTTACTACCATCGTGATTAATGGTACGTTCGAAGAATGAAGAAATATCTAAGGAATTATCCGAAATTATTATGATCGTGAGGATGGTGAAACTACTCCGATTTTTGTATATAGTATGAAAAAAATATCGAAAAAATTAGAAAAATCGCAACAAAAAAGAGAAGGAAAGTTTGAAGATAATCGTTTTGCAACTACCGAAGGAATTACACGAAGGATCGATTATTCGTTGATACAAATCGACGATGTAGAGTATTGTATAAAGTGGAAGATATCGCCACTTGCCTTGTAAAGTATGTAAAGTATGAGATGATTGGGAAGTTGACCGTTACGGGAACGCCAACTTAGGTTGTTGTTTTTGATCTATGATCAAGACGTTTGTAAATAGTTGTGTCTTTATCATGGTAACGGTCGGGAAAAAGTGTCTAGCAACTTGTATCTTAGACTTAATCTATTTGTTTTGTAATTTTTATTTAACAACAATTTATTTCCCTTTCCTAATCATTAACCATGGGTTTTACGCGAATGAGGATTTGTACGAGCGTGCATGTCTATTCTGTCGTTACGACCATGTATGCATGTCTCAGCTGCCTTGTTGGTTTATTACTATTGGTGAAAGTTAGAAGATCCCTACCCTATATCATTCTTCATCCTAACCGTTGGTTAAACTCGAATGAGGATGTGATCGAACACACATGTCTATTCCGTCGTTACGGCCATGTATGTGTGGTTCGGCTGCCTTGTTGGTGTGGTACTTTTGGTGAAAGATTGTAGAATGATCAAACCTTAGCCATATTATACAAACCCATATTTACCTTTATAAACTTGTTACTCCTTAGCTCTAGTAGTGGAGATGTGTACCCTTGCCAAGCTTATGATAGCATACTCGTCACGACCGAGCAATTAAGCGAATTAGTTACATGTTACCACATAAATTAGTTGAGTGATTTGAGTGTTTTCATCTTCTTATTTCGTGAGGTGTTTGGTTGTGTACTTGTGATAGATCAAATAAATGCTTAACGAAAAATATATATCTAAATATAGAGGATACTCATGTAGTATTTATATAATGTTTATTTTATGTCTATCTGTGAGGACAAGTGTGGATCATGCTATGAGATAATCTGATGGCGGGGATATTTGTCATGGACTATTCAACCATATGTCGTGTGTCTTAGTGTGCGATATGCATATGTGTCTCTTCCTGATCCTCGATCTTGTCTGCTGACAATACGGACTATATTGGTAGGTCAGAAGAAACAAAATAAAATATACTTCCCACATAGTTGTGAATTCGAGATTCACAGCTTCTTGCCGTATAGAAAGTTGCTCTTGTGAAGGAAATTGTAGTACCGCAATAATCATTAAAGAGAGATCTACGTGCAATATGCGTAGTCGAGCAATGTACTGCCGATAATTGACTGTGCCAGACATTGCTCAAATACGATACTTGATAAGTAGATCAACATTGAGACCACCACACTAAAGAAGCGCATCCCTCCATTATTATCGGCAGAGAACGAAATGTAGTATGCGACTCGCTCCCTGTATGCAGTGTGGCCACCCCCATAGAATTAACTCTGTGTCTCGTTGCCTATACCAAACCAATCTCGCCGCACCGCCCCCTCATCTCCCTCTCCCATGCGCACCAGCCACCCCCCCCCCCTCGATCCACGGGCCCCCCCCATCTGTGACTATGCATCCCCTCACCACAAAGGACCACGAAGGAAACATGATCAATACGCCGTATCCAGAGAAGATCAATACGCCGTATTTAAGATATAGATTGTGAATATTCTTGAAGATATCAAACGTGGTCCTTACTCTAAGAAACCCAATACGCCGTATCTAAGGAATTGGATACGCCATATCGAACCGACTCCAGATCTTATAAATAGAAAACTCAAAAACGAGTTTTAAGTGTGCTAATTAATATTCTCGATACCTAAACCACAAAAGTCAATTTTAAAGGAGAAAAAGAGCAGAAGAGGTCTTGACGCATTCTAATCCATAGGAGACGACATGTAATTTCTTATACTTTTGTAATCGTTCAGTTTTTGGTATCATTCGTTAACTCGGTTAGTTTACCTTGGCTAAGCCATTACTCTTGTATTAATTATGATGTTTGAAGGCTAATACCTTTGGGTATTAGCCATTATTATGAAGATCTGAATGTTTGGTTTTGTTTATATCTCGATTGCTTGATTTATCGTTGTATGCTTATTTATGTTTATCAGTTTATACTTGTTTATGTGCTTTAATATGCGACCTATCATTCAACTGGATCTAGTGATACGGACCAAGTAATCTAGATGCCGGGATAGCTCTCCATATAGTGATTAATACATCTAGACCAATAGGATCACGATTAACAACCTGTCTTTGCCTTTAGATTGTGAGCTTAGTTGGACCGGTAGGTGACCCTTGGGATCAACGAGTACGTTCTAATTAATTGGTAAAGATTGGGTTAGTGGACTACTAGTGTATGAATCGCCGTTAAGCAGTAAGTGGGTAAAGTCTCTATGAGCTAGGGTTTAACAAGATCACCATTGCTTTAATCCCTAAGATAGATTATAATCAGCAAATAAGGATGCTTTATGCGGATGCTTTAATTGTGACAGAATTAATGTGTCTAGGTCTTAGGAAGAAGTCCCGCCTAAGTCTAAGAATGATATACCACCTCGAGATAAGTAATCATTGCACTGAATAAACAAACCAACTTCTAATCGGATTAATAATGGCTAATACAGTTTTCTATTATAAGGCTTGACCGCTCTTTTATCTTCTGTTAATTTGCTTGCGTGGGTTAAAGTGTATTGAATTAATTGTAGTCACCACCAAACCCGTGCCAGTCTCTCAGACTGAAAAACCCCCCTTTTAACCTGTTAGAATTAGGATTAGAACTAACATAGGATTAGCATAGGTTTGACTTAGATTAGAATTAACTTAGATTAGTAAACCAAAGTATTAATAAATTGAAAGATTTAACCTTGCTTCAAGTGTTCGACACCCTACTTACCACAAATCTACCACCGACCGAGTACACTGCCCGTTAAAGTGTTGTTTTTTGTTAAGTCGGCAAAATATAAATTTAAAACTTGAATCATAAAAATATACACCACACAATGACACATCAGAAACCAATGGTAACTCTGGTGTTAGAGGTAAGGAATCCTCCGATGGATCAAAATCAGAAGAAGATGAATAATCCACCAAATCAAGCACTCCGGTAGGTGAGATGACAAAAACTGCTCCCACCTCCGGTGCAAATAAGGGATCAGCAGGTACAATAGGAACCTCATCAGGAACCACAAGGATAACAGGGATACTGGTAGGAATAGTGCCAAAGTGAATCACTCATGGGACATGAGAACCCACACTCTCCTCAGATGAATCTGATGAAATAGGAATAACATGGGCTGCCATAACCTGCACAAGAAATTTTTTATATAAATCTCTTTATATGAAACCATGCTAAGTGCGTGCAATGCCGAGAAGTAAGTATGATGCAAAATATGATATAGCAAAATGATGTATAAAGTAATTATGGCAATATGATATATAATTTGCACTTATATATATATATATATATATATATATATATATATATATATATAATAACAATATGTAGATATCTGATATAGACCAATATATGTTATATACTATATTATGCTATTGTTATTAGATATATATGTCAGCAGGTAAAAACACGTAGGATCACATCCTGGTTATAGACCAGAACTAGTATATGCTACCTGGTTCACTATAACCTTGGCTCTGAATACCAATCTGTCACACCCCCAAACGGGGCCTGGACAAAAAATATGTCCGGGGGCGTGACGTCATAATATGCATCACACAAGATTAAGTAAACGACCATTATATGGACGTTCGATAAAACATAACTCGTTGCTTTTATTAATGAAATAAGTCTTACAATATTCTTAACATAATTGAAATAGTTTTAGCGAAAGCTTAAGACAAATGCAGCGAAACCATAACATGTTTTTAAGACAACGAGTATTGTTAAGTTAAATGATACATATTCTTGAACAGACACCGAAATGCCCTGCATCATCAAATCAGCATCTCAAGAATAAATCCAGCTTAGTCACCTGAGAACAACATACTTAAATCATCAACATAACGATTGTGAATTCCATAGTTGTGGAAATTTTAGATATTTCAAAGTGGACAACAAGTTCATAGCATGCATGTTACATTATAACCGATATAACTTCACATAAAAATAAGTTACTGACTACGCGAAGCTCATGACACCGAGGCGTAATTTCAAAGAAGTATATTATATCAATCAAGAATTAACTGCCCTAGAGGTATCTGACCAAGATCACCTAGTGAAATCATCATCACACTAAGTCTTTTATCCGATTGTTCCAGATCTCTTCAAATCCAGTAAGCCTACTATACCCGGAATAGGGATAACAGTCCCAATAGACATATTTACAACATTCGCGCTCACTTAACCAGTTACGGTCTGGTTAAGAAATTATGGTTCATGAGAGTTCGGGGCATTAAGTGGTCTATTCGCAACTTAGGCAACACGTAATCAGGAAAAGGTAACGTAAAGTAAATGTTTCCATAGTTTACAAAAACAAGTAAATCTTCTCACCCAATAGTAACTAAAGTAGAAATAGTAAAACGTGGGGATGTGAACTCACCTTTAGCAAATGGTGAGATAATAACTCATCGAAGAGATAAATGCCAAAGAGTCCTCTCTTACGACCTAAATTAATGACGCGTTTTAGAAAGACGGAAAGTATACGAAACTTGTACAAATCGTTATAAGTGAAAAAGTCATCCATGCGTGTTTGTGCTTTGACTTAATTAACAAAATGTGACTAAATAAAATTTTAGAGTTTTTCGTTAAGTTTCGGCATTTAACCAAAAATTTCCATTTTTAGTAAGTTTCTATTTTAGGAAAGTTTTTAGTTTACATGACTTAATACCGTCCCCTATAGTTTACTAAATCATATTCCATAAACGCACTAGACGAACACTTAACGTTATTTTCAACTTCCATGTCTATCTTACTAATATTCACTAAACTTAATATTGTTTAGACAACCTTAACATTTTTGATCTTAAAATATGATCAACGACACATTGCTAATTGATCCTAATCTAATATCGATGTGAAATCAATTATGTTACGAATATGTTTTAAAAGCTTAAATCATCTCGAAAGCCCGAAACTCAGTTTACTATTCCATCAACACCTATATAGCTATTTTGCGCCAAAAAAATGTTTCAATTTCATTTGGCTATAACTTGGTCATTTATGTCCGAACATTAAGTGTAAAATATATGGAAAATCGATCTATTCGAATGAGAGCTCTCCAAAATACTACCTTTAGCCTAATGAAGATTCACGATAACCTTAAAATAAAAAACGGATACAACATTAATTTTCGTAAATGCCCCAAAAATCACACCAAACTTTACAATAGTGCCTAATCTATCCTAATCTCCGTTCACAACTAATCCACAACAAAAACCACGCTTAACCTAGTCTAATCTCATCCCCATAAATCGTTCAACACACTAATCACTGCGCTTAAACCCGAACACAATATGTGCATAAAAGGATTTAGAAAATTTCCTTGTTGAACATACCTATTTTATCCCTTTTGAAAATTACACAAACACCATAGGAATTTATAGAATCTATGTAAAGTAACATAAGTATATATAAGAATAAAGTAGAAATGAAAGCATAAGTTTCAAAGTAAGCTTACAAAATGAAGAACAAGCTTAAGAAGTATAAGAGAAGATGATGGAAGACTTGGATCTTGAAAAACCTCCAATAATAACCAAACCCTAATTTGTAGATCTTAAAATAAACCCTTGAATCAATGAATTAATACTTATAACCCCCTTAGATAACCTTAGAAAGAACCCGTAATCTTGGATCTAGCACAGACATCAAAGAAATGGAACCTTAAAGAGGTTTGTTTGCCGGAGCAAGGAGAGGGAGAAAAGAGAGATGACCAATATGTATGAGGCTAGGGAAATGTTATGTGAACCTTCAGTTGTGATATGTGTATGTATTTATAGGCTAATCACTTAGATTATTAGGGTTTTATATGACCACATGGGACTTAACCACACCAAGATGAGTGGTGCCCTTGAGGTTCTTAGGTTTGAAATAGCAACAGGGGGGGAGGGACCAAACCTTTAACTAGCCAAGTACCAAGTATAGGTCTTGGTTTTGACTTTTAAGTCAAAGGGTTGTGCATGTGGCTAAAAAAGATCACTGTTCTTGTCTTCTTACGTCATATGCATGAGAATGACATTCTCACATGTCACTATCTTACACATGCATGAGACTTTCAAAAAAAGATGCCTTTGATTTAATTTCAAGACTTATGGTTGTTTTTGTTGGGTCTTGGCGTCCAAAGTCCAAATATGACAAGAGGGGAGGGCGTAAACGAAATTTTAATGTTATAGTACGAGATGTACGATAACTAAAGTTTACACGAAAAGATTACGGGTTTTCGGGTCTCCGTTTGATGTAAAATGATAAAACCGTAAAGCGTATACGAAAAATGTAAAAATCGCAAACGAAAGTGAACGTGACCTACGTAACACTTTAATATGATAAAATAGTGCATATAACATGTAAACTAATCGAAGCCAGAACGCGTCAGATGACGTTTTTCAGATTTACGCGGGTTAACTTCCTGGTTTTACGTCAAATTCAAATAAAAACTGATAAAATTCAAAATAATGATCGGAATGGTTTAAAATATTGACCTGAAATTTACGGGGTGTGACACTTAGTTACCATAAATATACCATTTATACTATACGAAATAAAACGTTTGTTTCCGTTAAACATTTTAGAAAAGTTTCGAGAAAAATTATATTTTTCGTCTTTTAGTCGGCGTATTAAAATAATAAAATAATAAAATTTTATTATTAAATCAAAATTACGTTTTAAGTAAAAATTCTAAGTATAGAGTTTTTATGAAATTTCGGCATCACCCGTACGTTTTATAACGTTTCCCAAAGTTTTTAAACCTTATTTTCAAACAATTTTACAACATTCGACACTTTCCGACCAAATTCCAGAAAATCACATTTCACGACGTTTACCAAAATACATTCTCAAAACGACTTTTAATACAACTTCCTAAGTATTTTTCACTTCCTAAAAGTTCGTCAAAACTTTCGAAACGACTAGTTAACTCTTATTGGGCTTTAGGGCCCAATAAGGATCCATTAATGATGACATATCCAAAATACGTTCAAAGCCCAAAACCAAAGTCCATTAGTATACATAGCTTAAATCAATAAGTAAGAAAGTAATCCGGACCACAATAAGTCATCAAATAAACCACGACTTATTGATGTTTATTGGGCCGTGAGCTTACAAGCTCCAAAATAAGTCCAATGTGCTTAAAATAAGCTAATAAGCTACGTCATATACTCGGTTATCACCATAAGCTATATAATAGTCCACAAAAATACAATATACTAAGGTAATAACCAAAACACTTTCCTTGTGTTTTTCCCTTTTCAAGTCGAAAGATATTCGAGCTTATTAAATAAGCCAAAATATTCCATAACCCAAAATATACTAATTAGCAATAAATGTTTTTCAACCATCACGGCCACAATATCAAAACTACAAAAACCCCTTTTATTCCTTTATGTTTTCAACGCAAACCAACACCCCTTTTCCATTCGTCTCGTTTTCAAATTTCGATTTTTACGACGATCAACTTGTACAACTAACATCTATGCATCATTTAACACTCAAAAGTACAAGTTAAATTTGAAAGACTTACAAAAAATGGTCTTCAAAATAAATTTCGACGCGAACCGGACGACCCAAACGTTGTTTTAACAATAACCCGAGCACTATAATCAACCCAATACTCCAAGACTCTTCATGTTTTTTGATCAAAATTGAAAAATGAAGAAAATGAAGCGTGTGTGTGTGTGTGGTTATTAGGAGAGCCAAGGGAGAGAAAGAAAAATGATGTGTGTGTTTTAATTTTCAAAATATTCATGGTAGTGTTGTGTTACCTAGGACTGCTTATCA
Source organism: Tanacetum coccineum (assembly GCA_026074375.1). Lineage (NCBI taxonomy): Eukaryota > Viridiplantae > Streptophyta > Magnoliopsida > Asterales > Asteraceae > Tanacetum > Tanacetum coccineum. The sequence continues at coordinate 3,439 of BQNB010053972.1, read as the reverse complement.
AAAGTCTCTATGTACTAAGTTTCAGGAATGTTTATTGCCTTATAAATAAAGCACACCTTGTCCCCTAGAGACTAGAAACCGGATATGGATATCTAAGGGAGGCTTTTTATTTTATTTTATTTTATTTTTTTTTATTTTTTGTTTTTTTTTTTTTTATCTTTTCATTTATTTTGTTTTTTATTTTAAAAATATTTTTTTCCCCCCCCCCCCCCATTTTTTATCTTTATTTTTTTTTCTTTTTTTTTTCTTTTTTCTTATTTTTTTATTTTTTTTCTTTTTCTTTTATATAGATATATTTTTTTTTTATATTAATATATATTTTCTTTTAGGGTTCTTCTTTTCGATGTTCTAGAAGGATCACTTTAAAAACCATAAAACTTGATCGTAAAATTTTCACCAAAGTTTAATTAGAATTTTTTATTCACCTTAAAATACTTTATCCAAATAACTTAGAGTATTATACTTGACATTATTTCCACATTTGTATCCCAAAAACTCTATTTTGGACATTACTCGGACGTTGTCGGGACTCTAGTTTTCAGCATTTCCGCTATTTAGGGTCAATACCATCCAGAAAACACAATCAATTGACTAATATCTCTAAAAGGATTTATTATCACTCTAATAACCCATAAATTAACACAAATCTCATAAATTTGCCACCGTCAACACGGTACATATTCTAATAAAACTAACAAATGTCAAATAGTCAAAGGACAAGATTAGAATATTCAAAACACAAAAAGGGAAAGGGTTACACCAAACAACTATACAAAAGATCAATTTGAATCGGATTTGGAATGAGGATCCAATGCTTTCCCCCTTTGAAGATAATGGACCCGTTAAATTGGTAATCATATTTTTTCATTCCTATGCGTTAAATTAGTACCCAGTGATCCATCCTGACCCATTTTGCTACATTTTCTCAGAACTAAACAATTTTGATATTGTTGTTGGATGCAACAAGTTTTCGAGTATGATACATTTCGTGCCTCATTTGTAATCTTTTGAGGGTGTTTGGGATTGCTTATAACAGTTAGTAGATATGCAGCTAATAGTAAGCATTTGAGGAATCTGATAGAATTAGGTACTTCTTGGCTGCATAGAAACAAGCAATTCATATTATAGTGTTTACCCTTGGGTAGTGTAAAAACATAGAAGAAACTTACAATTTATTAACAAAGACAAAATCATAAATGCTCAAATTGATAACTCAGTTTTTAAAACCATGCAAAATTATAATAATGTATTCATTAGACAATCAACAAACAGAAGAAACTTACAATTTTAAAAGAAAGATCATAAAACGGGTTCGAATATACGGTAGAAGTGAAAAAAAGAAGCAAAGATATTGTGTTTTATTCAATGATTTTGACCAAATAATTAAGTTGGTAAAAGAAATAGACAAAATTCCCTAAAAAGATAAAGACTTTTTTGGCAAAATGCCCCTTGCAATTATTACAACTTTACTCTTATGTAGTATATTTGCAAAACATGATAATACATGATAATTTGACCAAATCAATTATTTATTACTCAATTTATCGGGTTTGTCAATCTCTTTAAATGCATAACAAAAGAGACCTAAACAAAATCAATGGTCAATATTTAAAAAAAATACTAAACACAAACATGCAATACAAAATACAACGATAACCTATCGGTCCGACTAAACTCTTAGATTTATTAATTATATAAGATTAAAACCGGAAACCAAAATACTTGGTTATGATCTTCAACAAAAAAAAGACAATGACGGCTGACATGAAGAAAAATAAATTAAGACACTTAAGATTAAAAACAAACTAATGAAGGTAAATTGCTCATATTGTTTAAACATGATCATTTGGATATAAGTACTACAAAAGTATTTGATATGTTAATTTTTTTTTTAGATTTAACATAGTAACAATTCCCACCAAAGAATTAGAAGTGCCACATCAAACAACAACGGCAATGAAACCACAACCAACAACATATATCTAATTGATGATGAAGATGATCGAAGATATGGAGATCATTATAACATATGTAACAAACGATAAAAAAATTATGATACACAACTTTTGTGCATTCGTTAGTTTTCTATAACCACTAGACATAATTGAAAATCGTAATTACACACTAAAAACAATTTAAAACTAACACACAAGTCCAAATCATGTGACTATATACAAATGTAAGTGGTCAACTTCAAAACCGTACAATATTACCATCTATATCTATACCCCTTATAAAGGAGATTTAGGATTCTCTTGAAAGTTGAAAAATTGCTAATTTAAGCAATGTTACAAATCTAATGCATGGAATCTTGAAAACACATATAACATCATCTTTAAAAACGTATAACATTAGCTATTAAAAACGTATTGCCTCATTTAGTAAACTATAGCCTCATTAAACATAGATAATTGATTGGTATAAATGGTGGTTAATGATTATGATCAATGCTAAGTTTTGTAACCATCGACATTTAATTGTGTGTAAATGCCTTTGGAGTTACAACTCTTATTATTAATTCTTTATGATGGAGTTACAGCTCTTATGATCAATTATTTTTATGATTGAGTTACAAAATAACACACATATATATAGGCATACATACACACTTGATTCATATGTATATGCACACACGATTCACATGAAATTCAGATTTGATTAACTTCTATTTATGCATCTACACACACGATTCACATGAAATCATATATCTCATCAATTTCTCATTATGTATTCACCTCTAATATTGTTTTTATTATGATTTGTAATCACATGTACAACTTGCTACAGAAGGTAGATTGTGCATAATAGCTTCATGTCGGTTTCTGTTTCCAATAGTCAAGGAATAGTCCAAGGAACCATAACATGTATATTATCTTTGAAAGATTCGAGCAAAAAAGAATAGGTAATCAAACATTCATGTTATTGATTCCATATGTTTTGTGGAAAACTAGAAGGGGGGGTTGAATAGTTTACCGCTTTTTAAATTTAAGTTTTATGTATGTTTGTAAAACTTAGATTCGACCTTTTTGTGAATTCAATGCTTGCACAATATGAACAATGTAAATATATGAAATGATAAAGTAAGACAAGAGATAAGAGTAAGAACAATCAAACCACAACGCGAGGATTTATAGTGGTTCGGTAACGAAGCACCTCTTCGCCCTACTCCACTCCCCGAGCACCAAACTCGAGAGTTTTCTTCACTATGTCAACAAACTCCCTTATGGCGGAGAAAACCATACACAACGTTGCTTATATCAATTTATGACACTAAGCTAAATGTCGAGTTCTAATCTTAGCTAGAACCAATCTATCACAACACAACTTCACGACTTGTTCACGACTTCACAACTTCACGACTTCTTCACAACTTCACAACTTCTTCACAACTTCACGACTTCTTTAAAACTTCACGACTTCTTCACAACTTCACGACTTC
>BQNB010053971.1:0-36528 GCA_026074375.1 Tanacetum coccineum | reverse complement strand
CTTTTGGGCACAGCCCATGGCAACAAGTCTAGCCTTATACCTCTCAATCTCACCACTGGATTTAAACTTAAGTTTCCAACGACTTGTCAAAACCAGTCACTACACATCATTTGCCTAAGAGAAGAGAATATGTCCCTGCAAAACCTCATCACATGATTGCACCAAGCTCATCTAGGTATAGCTCAAACGACATTGTTCATAATCACTACCTAGAGGAAGCTAAGAAAAAGACACATGAACACTCTAGGATCCCTAGAAATTTTTCTGACTCCAAACATTTTGTTTGCTCGACATGTCAAAAATGTATCTTTAATGCCAATCATGACGCTTGTGTAATAAAATTCCTGAAAGAAGTCAACTCGCGTGCTAATGTGTTAGCCTTAATTATATTAAGTCAAACAAGAATGTTATCGGTCTTACAAAGTCAAACTAGGTCTTGTATTGTAAAAGGCTAGTCGGGTTCAACGGGCTTGGATTGTAATCTAATATTGTCCATGTTTCAGGCTCAAAGCCCAAGAAAAGCCAAGCCCGGCCTAAGTTAGAAAGCCCACATGCCACTCATGGCTCAAGGGTATAAAAGGACCCTCTCCACACATGGAGAGGGTGTTGGTTACCATTTGCATAGTTTGTGTGTGTGTGTAATCTTCCACCTCTCTAGTTTCTCTCTAATAAATCTTCCAACTTTTCTTTCTATCTTTCTAGCCTTTTTGCTTATTGGTATAGCTTATGTTGTGAAATGGATTAAGCTTTTGGGATAACATTTGGTATCACTCGCCACGGGTGGGTTTAGTGATTATTGTGTTTGTGGTTTTGTTGTGAGCTTATTTGAGCTTATTGTTGGTTTTGGCTTATTGTTTTCTACTATTTTCTTTTCGTGCTTATTAAAAAAAAACAATTTTGGGCTTATTTGGTCAAATATAGGTGCGTTTTTAGTTTGTCAACAAAATTCGGACACCATGTTTAGTGGTTTTTGAATTTTCTTTTCACGTTTTTTTTTGCTTGTTAAAGGGTTTAACAATAGATTCATCGTGGTTCTCTTTGCCATAAGTTTTTCTTTAAAAGTTTAATTGTGGCTCTTTTTACGTGGCTTATTTAAGCTTATATCTCGAGCTTATTTTAAGTGCTTATTTGTGGTTTGCTTATATCGTTTGTGGTCCACGGTAGACACAAGGACGAAAGCAACAACCGAACTAGTTTTCACTTCAACAACCGAACGAGTCTCAAATCATCAACAACCGAACGAGTGGAATTTTATAAAGAGCCGAACGAGTACCTTGCTTTGATAGCCGAACGAGTGACATTCCTTGTTGGAACCGATCGAGCAAAACCCTTTGACGACCGAACGAGTTCCTAACTTTTACAACCGAACGAGCTCCAACATACTTGGACCGAACCAGCAAGTCTTCAATAACCGAACCAGTGTGCACTAGTGTGAACCGAACTAGCATTCACTAGAGACAACCGATCGAGCTACATTCTTTAGGAACCGAACGAGTTAAATTGCAAGGTGAACCGAACGAGTGGCATCCTTTGTTAACCGAACTAGCAAAAATCTAGGGTGGACCGAACCAATCAAAACCTTCAACAACCGAACTAGTCTCCATCCTTTCATCAACCGAATAAGAAGAACAAGTTGAAACCGAACGAGTACACGTTTAAATTTTGTTTCGGGTTTTACGGTTTCGAGTGACGGTGCTCTACGGGACTTATAACGTATACCGTTGCGATCGTGACATCTTTTCGATCAACGTGGTATATTCGGATTTTACCGACGATCACCGTACCGGTTCAAAAGATCAAAATTTCATTCGTAACTTATTTCTATATTTTCAAACGAAAGTGATGAGAAAAATGGTTTTTGACCTTACCGCGAAGGTCGATCCGCGCATCAGGTGGTATTTGACCGAATTTGGGAATCTATTAATCACCGTTTAATCAAAACATAACAGCAAGACAAACAAACTTCAAGGACTAATTACAAGGACTTTGGACTTTAATTCGGACTAAAAGGACAATTACTCAACACAACAAACACAACCAATCAAACCAACAATCAACTTAATCATACTTGAAATGTCAATTAATTATTCATTCACGGTTTCTTCTTGATTTTGTAAAATCCCGCGAAAGATACGATTCTTTTCTCGGTTTTAATCAAAGATTTGTAAAATCCCATGAACGTTAATTCATTTAAAAACCACAATCAATCACTTCATAACACTTAAGATCCGATATCCATTTACAACAACTTCATCAGAATGTCAAATTCAAATACCAATTTGCAAACTCAATCATCAAATGCTCTTCATAATGCTATCATGGAAGCGGGTAGCAAAGATCGTCCACCAATGTTGGCACCGGGTAATTACGTTCAGTGGAAATCTAGAATCAAGAGATACATTGACACCAAACCTAACAGTGAACTCATCCACCATTGTCTCCAAAATCCACCATACACGTATCAATGGGCTGAGAAAACAGTTCTAGTTGCTGAAGGTAGTTCTGAAACAACTACAGAGAGGTATATGGAGAACTATAAGAATGTTTCTTAAGAAATACGAGATTAACTGAATGCTGAAGCTGAAGCCATTCAGATCATTCTCACAGGGATAGATAACGATATCTACTCCATAGTTGATGCTTGTCCGAATGCATGTGAAATGTGGAAAGCCATTGAAAGGTTAAAACAAGGTGAATCAATCAATGTTCAAGATCTTGAAACCAATTTATATTGGGAGTTTGGAAAATTCACATCACGGGATGGTGAATCACTTGAATCGTATTACTCATGATTTTACAAGATGATGAATGAGCTTGTCAGAAATCAGTGTCATGTTACAAATCATCAAGTGAATGTCCAGTTCTTACTTCAACTACAACCAGAATGGTGTCAGATCACGTCAGTTCTGACCCCGGTCCACAATGTTCGACAACGGTACTTGAACAAGACAGTTTAAGTCCCGGTCCACAAAGTCAAGAAAATGTTCCTCAAGTTGCTGACACAGTAACAACGTCAAATGAGCTGGAATTGCTATATAGTCCGATGTTCAGTGAATTACTCAATGGAAATTCTCCTGCTCTCAAAACACATAATATTCCTCCACCATATCGCAACAGTCTACCAGAAACAGAGGAAAAGCAATTGTTACCTCTTCTGCTCCTACTTATGATCCAGAACCTGCTACGGTTACTGAAGATGAGGAAATGTCAAAGGAAAAGGAGATTGACAAACTCATGGCTTTAATTTCTCTCTCGTTTAAGAAAATCTACAAACCTACCAACAACAACCTTCGAACTTCATCAAACACCAGTCGAGCTAATCAAGATAATTCTCCAAGAATCAACAGAGGCACTGGGTATGATAATCAGAGGGCAGTTAATGTTGTTGGGGCTAGGGAAAATGTAGGTACTCCGGTAGTGCAGAAGTCTGGGATTCAGTGTTACAAACTGCAAAGGAATATGGCATGTATCAAGGAAATGTCAGAAACTAAAAACGGGTAAGGATGAGCTTATCACAAAGAAAAGATGTTATTGTGTAAACAAGAGGAAGCTGGGGTTCAGTTGAATGCAGAACAAGCTGATTGGAAGGATGATACTGATGATGAGTCTGATGATCAGGAATTGGAAGCACATTATATGTACATGGCACAACTTCAAGAGGTTACTCCAGATCAAGTTGACAATTCTGGACCAATCTTTGATGATGAGCCAATGCATAAGGTACAAAACAATAATGACAACTATAATGTGTTTGCCATGGAAAATGAACATCCTGAGCAACCTGAATCTAGTAATGACATATATCTGACGGAACAAGGTGACTCCAATATCACTATTGATTCATCGGATATATGTTGATAGAGCTCAGGATGACCAGGATAAACTGATATCTGATCAAGAAACGTGATTTGCTTGCTTCTTTAATTCATAAAACTAAAATGTGAAATTGACTGACAGCAAAAAACCGAAATAAATTGTGGGGAATCAAGCAAACAAGGAGGAAGTTGATAAATTGAAAGGTGCAATGAGGATTTCAAAACTAAGATTAAAAGTTTAGAATCATCAAATAACAATTTCAAGAACAAACCATGAACTGTCCCGAGAAAACTAATCATTGATGTTTAAAGACCTTCAGAAGTTCCAGCGGAACTAGTAATATAATGATGTGAATTAATGTCAAAGGTGGAAATTGATTGTGCAAAAGCTAAAGGGGATTTAATGTCATACAAAATTGATTTTGAAAAATCATCTAATGCATATACTCAAAAAATAAATAATTTAAATCAAACGATTTCGGATATGAAAAAGGAGCTTTGTGCACATCAAGAAACCATCTCCATAATGTCACAAGCAAAGGAGGCTCAGATTAAGCTTTACAAAACTCGTGAAGACAAGGAACTTGATAAAGTCATTGCTTTAGAAAACAAAGTCAAGGTTTTGAATGATATTGTATATAAAACCGGCCAATCTGTCCAAACAATGAATATGCTTAATCGTAATTGTAAAACGAGTTTTGCAAAACCTGAGTTCCTCAAGAAAGCTCAAAGAGCGAATCCTCGTCTGTATGATATAGGTTGCTATAATGATAATCTTGCGTTAATGTTAGCCCCTGATTCTGACGAAATGATTCATCTTGAAAAAGAACGTCGATCAAAATTAAGCGATTTAATCAGACCGTTTGATTATGATCTTTTTTTTTTTTTTTGTTGAATAATCTTTATGATTTGTTCGTTCCACAACGGGAAAAGTCGGCTGAACAACACTATTTTCCAAAAACGTCAAAGATGAGTCATACATCTTCTAATAAGGAATTTTCCAAAGAGTCTTTTCGTAAACAAACAACTTTGTTAGAAAAACGAATGGATGAATCCATTCCTTGGGATCAAAAGTGTAAAAGCTCTAAAGAACTTTTCAAGATTAAAAAGAGTGTTGACACGATTTTTGACAGAGTGGAACGTTGCAAACAAACAATCGCCAAAAGAACATATTTTGGTAACATCGATCCTTTCATTCAAAACACAATAGCAATAAAGAGAAATTTTGGTCCCTAAATTTATCAACTCAATGCGGAACTAGAACATTTCATTGTGTTTGAAAGAGGAAATGGTTGCTGATTTGAGATACTTTAATTCTCTTGAAAATGAAGTAGACACTCTCAAATCTCAACTGGAAACTCAAAAAACACAGTTTTTGAATGAAATCGACCGACTTTCAAGGGAATATTACTATGCTGATCACATGAATGCAATACTTGGTGTGTACACTGATCTGGATGAATTTACTAATTTGCAATGTGATTACGTAGAAACCTGGGAAAAATGTGAACATCTTGAAAAAGAGCTTTCAAAAAGTAGAACAATGTCAAAAGAAGTTTTCGAAGTACTTCAAAACATGCGATTAATCTGACTTGATTACAACAGTGTAAAAAAAGATAAAAAGGACAAATCTTTCAAAGAAAATCAGTCAAACGTATTTCTGAAAGAACGTGAACAGTATTTTGAAATTCAATACTTGAAAGCTCAATTACAAGACAAAGGAATTGCAATAAGTGAGTTGAAGAAACTCATAGAAAAGAATGGAAAAGAAAAAATAAATTTTGGAACTAAGTTTTGAAAATCATCGGTTAATTCGAAAACCGAGGCTTTATAAAAGTCAAACACATCCATTTTAGGTAAAACCACTTATTTTTTTAGATCTCTTTGGCAAAGAAAGATTTCTCAAAGTCAAAAACCAGTTACCAAACAAAAGGTTCTAACGATATTCAAACCAGTCAACTAGCACAATTTTGCCTTAGAATATAGTATGCCATGCAAGAACAACAAATGTGATCCTAACCAGGAATGTATAAAGTGCAACGACAAAGCCTAGCAAACTATAACACCTCCAGTTGCATCAAGACATTAGGAAACCTAACAAACGCGAGTCTGTTCTCTACAGGAGTAATTCCAATACAGAGTTTACAGACCACAGCTTAAGAAGCAATCCTCTGGAAGATAGAGTCATCCTAACAATAGTCGAGGAAGAAGCAAAATGTAGAAGACCACCGTAGGTATTTTAAGTTTTCTAATAATAAAACATTTGTAACTGCGTGTAATGACGGTTTGAATGCAAAGACCTCAAATGTTAACTTTGTCTGTGTTACTTGTGGAAAGTGTGTGCTGGATGACAATCATGATTTATGTGTTCTACATTATATCAATGACGTGAATTATAGGGACAGACAACAATGCTGTGCCTATTAGTACTAAGAACCCAAGCAAACTGTAACCAATTCTGTTGCAACATTCAGTAAACGAAAACCGTTGCAACTACTCACACTGTCAAGAAATCAGAACATACTAAATTATATGAGCAAGTTAGTAAGACATGCAGTTGGTGGTATCCTAAGTATACTCCATCTGGATATAATTGGAAACCTAAGACTCAAAAAGGCAATGTTAACCCAAACATTAGTATGCCTCTAGGAAATGTATCTAGAACTGCTAATATTTTGAACATAAGACGCTAGTGTTCCACTGTGTCCAATACTCCATTGTCTCTAATATTTGCAGCCTCTTTAGAATCATTCTATTCATCATCGACTCTGGGTGCTCAACAGCACACGACGAAAGCTCAAACTTCTAACTAATTTTGTGGAAAATTTTCTGGGAACGGTGAAGTTTGGAAATGATCAAATTGCACCAATTCTTGGTTATGGAGATCTGGTTCAAGGAACTATTACTATCAAAAGGGGGTTTTTTTTGTTTTTTTTTAGTAACGTTGAAGGGCTTAATCACAATTTATTCTCACGTTGGTCAATTCTGTGATGCGGATTTGGAAGTTGCTTTTCGGAAGTCTACATGTTATATCCGTGATTTGAAGAGAATGACTTCTACAGGTTTCTCGTGGCTCAGATTTGTATTCTATTTCGCTGCAAACTCAACAACTCCCAATCCAATTTGCTAATGCTAAAGCAACACGTCTCAAGCATGGTTATGGCATCATCGTCTATCTCATTATAAACTTCGAACACCATCAACTTGCTTTCCCAAGAATATATTATAAAATGCCTTCCAAAGCTGAAATTCGCAAAGATCATCTGGGTTCTTCTTGTAGCTGGGGAAAGCAAAAAGAAAGTCTTTTCACAATAAGACTACCCCGAGCTCAAAAAGACGTTACAGACTTCTACCATGGGACTTATGTGGTCCATGCGGGTAGAAAGCATTAATGGTAAGAAATATGTTCTTGTAATTATTGATAACTACTCACGATACACTTGGACTCGCTTCTTGAGGTCCAAAGATAAAACACCAAAAGTTCTCATCAATTTCCTCACACTTGTCCAAAGAGGACTTCATGCTCAAGTATATCAGTTCGAACTGACAAAGCACGGACTTTCTTAATAAAAACTCTTCATGCATACTTTTTCAAAAGAGGGAATAAGACACGAAACGTCAACTGCTCGAACACCTGAACAAAACGGCGTTGTCGAAAGACGGAACCGTACTCTTGTTGAGGCTGCTCGAACAATGCTAAGCGCCGCTAAAGTTCCTTTGTTCTTCTGGGGCTAAGCAATACAACAGCATGTTTACTCAAAACCGTTCACTTGTAATTCCTCGACATGAGAAAACACCTTATCATATCATCAATGCCCGGAAACCGTCAGTCAAGTTCTTTCACATCTTTGGTTCTCTTTGCTACATCGTCAGAGATGGTGAAAATCTTGATAAAATGAAGGAAAAAGGTTGATGCAGGTATTTTTTGTTGGTTATCTACTAAGTCAAAGCTTACAGGGTATACAGAGAAAAGAATGAGATAGGTGAAACAATTCATGTTAACTTTGACGAATTGCCACAAATGGCATCAGATCAACGCAGTTCTGAACCCCTTCCACAATGTTCGACAATGTACTTGAACAAGACAGTTTAAGTCCTAGTCCAAAATGTCAAGAAAATGTTACTCAAGTTGCTGAGATAGTAAGTAAAAAAACAACGTCAAATATTGGAATTGCTATATAGATCTAATTCATGAATTACTCAATGGAAATTATCTTGTTGTGTCAAAGTCTTCCGCTGTACATGCTGATGATAATCCCGATAAACGTCAACAACATAACACAACTCACACTTCTACAACAACCGATGTTGCAGATCCACCTCCATTGAACATTCCATCAACACATCAAACTCTAACTCATGTACCAACTGTCAGATGCACCGTGACATTATCACAAAAACCAAATACAGAAAATGCACAATTTGACGATGATGAATTTATCAACATCTTCAGTACACCGTACAAGAACAAGGGGAGACATCTGTTCCGTCATGTTGATTCATCAAACATGCATACATTCTATCAACACCATCCTTCTGGCATAACCGTTGGATTAAAGATCATCCATTAGAACAAGTCAATGGATATCCTTCTCAATTAGTAGAACAAGACGTCAACTCGAAACAGCATGGCGAGATGTGTAATGTTCCACTCACCGTTAGTCGAACCGAAACAAAGAACATCAAGAAGCCATGGCTGAATCAGCAATGGATTGAATCAATGCAGGAAAGAACTTCATCAGTTTGATCGACTATATGTATGGGTAAATGTCGACAGACCACTTTGCAAAAATGTCATTAACTTAAAGTGGCTCTGGAAAAACAAACGTGATGAGGAAAATACTGTCATTCGCAACAAATCTCGTCTTGTGGCTAAGGGATATGCTCAAAAGGAAGGAATTGATTTCGAAGAGTCATTTGCACCAGTTGCTAGGTTGGAAGCTGTACGGCTGTTCATTGCGTATGCTGCACACAAATCATTTACAGTGTACCAAATGGACGTTAAAACAGCATTTCTTTATGGACCTCTGAAGGAAGAAGTGTACGTAACCAACCAGATGGATTTGTTGACCCATATCATCCTGACAAAGTTTACCGTCTCAAGAAAGCATTATATGGTCTCAAACAAGCACCAAGAGCGTGGTATGATGAACTCTCCAACTTCCTGGTATCCAAAGGATTCTCAAAAGGTTCTATTGATCCAACTCTGTTCATAACTAAACATGGGGAAGACATATTGCTTGTGCAAATTTACGTTGATGACATAATTTTTGGTTCTACGAACCCAAAACTTTCAAAACGATTTGGAAAACTTTATGCACAGCAAGTTTGAAATGTCTATGATGGGGGAGCTGAAATTCTTTTTAGAATTCAGATCCACTCAATCCACCTCGTGTATTTTTAAACCAAGCTAATATGCTCAAGAGATACTTAAAAAGCATGTATGACTCATTGATAGCATTGGTACACCAATGGCTTACATAAACACCTGATGCTGACTTGAGTGGTATTCCGGTCGACAAATGAAATAACGTAGTAGGGTCGGATAGCACTCATGTACTTAATAGCAAGTAGACCAATATTGTACATGCAACATGTTATTGAGCTTGCTGATCAAGCGCAACCGACGAGAAACATCTCACTACGTAAAACTGGATCTTCGGTACCTTACAGACACCATTAACATGGTCCTCTGATTCGAAGACACTGGGTTTCGAACTAACTGCTTTTTCAGATTCAGATCACGCAGGTTGTCTCGATTCACGTAAGAGCACATCTGGTGGCATACAATTTCTAGGTGGTGATAAGTTAGTCAGCTGGTCATCCAAAAAGCAGGACTGCACTTCAATGTCTTCAGCAAACCGAGATGTTTCTTTATCTGTGAGCTGTCACACACGTTCTATAGTGAGAACTCATCTCACAGATATGGTTCCACTTTGATAAAATACCTATGTATTGTGACTCAAAGGCAGCCATAGCCATCTCGTGCAATCCAGTCCAACATTCTCGTACCAAACACATCGATGTCAGATATCACTTCATAAAGGAACAGGTTGAAAAGGGTATTGTTGAATTATTCTTTGTCGGAACTGAATACCAGTTAGCTGACTTGTTTACTAAAGCTATTTATCGAAATAGGTTTAAGATCTGTCAGACGACACGGTATAGAGTTTGAACTCCAGATGAACTTTGAGGTTCTGGCAATTGAATCTGCTTGATCCATCAATTTATTTTTGATTTATAAAATTTGAAAAAGAAAATACAAAAATATAAAACCTAGAAAAACAAAATATAAAATCAGAAAATTTTCAAAAATACCAAAAAGAATCTTCTCGACATGTCTCTTGGAATCGATAACATTTACGTACCTAGAAATTGATAACATCGACACGGGGCGTGTAAATGAAGTTCAACGGAGTTTCAAAGGCTCAAGAGTTCAAACTTTTCAAAACATGTCATTTCTAAATTTTTCTCTATGACTTATGTACATATCAGTGCATAACTCGGACTCGAATGTAATAGGGGAGTGTACGTTTTAGTGCGCTTACTCTTTAAATAGAAGAGAAGTCTTCTATCATGGTTTTTAAAACCGTTAAACACAATTTTCAAAAAGAACTTTTCATGTCAAATTGTTCACAATATAATTTGTAATATCTTTCCATAATAAGTGGTATTTGTTAAAATTGTGTGTTCAACACTCCCTTCCTCTAATAAGTTTAAAAATTATGGAATCAATTTTTCTCAAAAATGTCATATTTATGTAGATCAATTTTTGAGGGGGAGCTATTAAAACCAAAGACTTTTAATGTATTTTGAGTACATCTCATAAATGTCAATTTTATGTATCCAAAAATATTACGTGAAATTAAAATGTGGAAATTATAATATCAATTACTAATATACATTGTTCACTAAGGCATCTCACTCCGTCTTCAACATATTTGTGGTGTCATATCATTTTTTTCTTGTAACGTCAAGTTTTAAAAATTAGTGGTATCCTATATACTATGTTGAAGGGGAGCTATAAGAAAAATAAATTCATGCAATATTATGGTATAATTTTTCTTCCCATGGAATTTTTCATGTCATAAATTTTAATCAATTGGTATTTCAAATACTAAAAGATTTATTATTATAAATAAGGAGAGAAAATATGATTAAAATGTTATATAGAAGAGTGTAATATCTAAAGACTCTAAGTGCAACTCTTACCTTCATGTGCAAAACAATTTTGAATCTTGAGCACATGTGTAGGGGGTATTTCAAAATAAAAACCTTTGATACAGTTGAAACAATGATAGAAAATGGTTTTATGGTTCGATCTCTATACCCAATAACCAATTAATCTCACGACTTCGATGAAGTCATAAGGTAGTTAAGGTTAGGTATAAGTCTTATGATCCAACCAGAACCAGAGGGATCTACCCAAGTACATTCCATAGATAGAATTAGAAGTCTTTAGGTATGATTGGAGATGAATGAGAATAAAGGAAGAGTGTCGACTAAGATTGAGCTAACACTGGAACAATCACAACAAGGTGTTAGTAATGACGTCTTGGTAAGCATTGAAGGGGTTGAAGAATGAAAAAGAAATGTATAGATAAAGGGTGAAAACAAAGCTAGGCAGAAACCAGGTTAATACATAATCTATCAAAATCACAATGATGATTGTTGATATTGAAGAAAGTCGTCATGGACCCAGTGATGCAATGCACAACCCTTCCCAGCCATTCGGGTTTCTCTCAAAAGAAACTTGTCTCATTTGTCACGGAGATACACATGTTATCTATTGACATCTCACTCCGAGATTGTTAATATTGAATAGGTGGCAGTCTGCTCCAGCCTCTGATTACTAAAACCAAAAATGCACAAATCGAGTCTAGAGCTAGAAGAGATCAAAGTATAAATCTCATTCTGACACAATGTCAAAATACACTTGTTGAACACCATAAAGTTCATAAGTTGTAACAAAGAGTCCTACGCATTATCCTTGAGATCTTGCCAGAACATCCGAGTGATACTTAAGTATTCACAGTGAAGATGGAAATCCTGCTTGAGCCAACATCAAACAAGCTCTTGGTAGGTGACTTGCAAGATTCTATATGAATCAAGCTTGTGATAACTGGATATCAATTTTGGTCCAGTAAATGAATTGACGACTTAATCAGAAAGATAGTAACTATCTGATTCACTCTTACCGTGTTGTCTGCTTTGAGACGTTCCGGTAATGAGAACAAGCAAGCATGGTGAATCTAATACATATGTGTTAGAAGATCCTACGCTTTGAGCTGGAAACCTTGTCAAGGATATTCTTTTAATCTACCTGATCACATGTATAGTATTTATACTATAAAACGGGAAACCGGAGGTTAATGCAACCGAAGTCAAGATGAATGACAAAGCCATATTCATCTTTTATTGGTAACTGTCTTATTTCAGGTTTAGACGACGGTGTTGCAGCCTTATTCCAGCGAAGTTGGATTCATAAACCACATGCTCATACTCATGCTTTCAAAGTCAATCATTCAACATCAAGATAGTTGCGTCAAGAAGTGATTCTAATCTTCCCCACTATCAAAGAAGCCTCAAAGTCAAATAAAGAATCATCAATGGGGAGATTGTAAGACCCTTATAATCACATATGTTCCAAACAAGAATGTAACAAGTATGAGCATGTTGGTCAAGAGCACAAGTTGATCAAAGAAAGTCAACTCCCAAAATGATTCATGTCCAGGAACGATCAAATAAAGATCTCAAGAACTCAAAGTCAAAAGAATAAAGGCTCAGATTCAAGATAGCCAACACCGCAGCATGAATGAAAAAGCCAGTTACACGCGCAAGACAAGGAGCCGAAACACAAGGCAAAGCATAAACGTCAAACGTCATAGATCTTCTCTCTCGTCTTCGGTAGTACGAGATTAGATGGAAGAAAGAGACCTCACATTGGGGGAGATAGAGAAGCCTAATTTTATATAAGTCGAACAAGAATGTTATCGGGTCTTATTAGTCGAAATTAGTCTTGTTAAGTAATAGGCTAGTCGGGTTCAACGGGCTTGGTTTGTAATCTAATATTGTCCGTGTTTCGGGCTCAAAGCCCAAGATATGCCAAGCCCGGCCCAAGTAGAAAGCCCATACGCCTACTAGTTGGCATTGGGTATAAATAGAACCCTCTCCACAGCATGTGAAGGTGTGTTGGATGGCCATTTTAGATCGATTCGAGGTGCATGTGTAAACCTTCCACCGTCTTTATTTCTTCTCTCTAATAGCATCTTTCACTTCTTATCTCTTAGACTATCTGAAGCGAGTATGCTTATTCGGTATAGCAGAGCGATTGTTGAAATGGTGATCTAAGCTAGTGGGATACAAAAATAATATATTAATATTATACGCTACCTCCGATTTTATTAGAAGCGGCGCCGGCGCACATTGAATCGTTATATAGCGTCATCGATCGTGACGCATTATAAAATAAATAACCAATTATGCGTAGTTAACGAAAATTTAACATCGACTGAGTTAACGTAATTTATCATCGACTAGCTTTTGAAGAAACTTAAAATCTTATCGTATCACGTTACTAGGGAATTTCATGTGAGGGGTTCCATTTGGGTATTTGTTTTGACGAGTTTGCTGGGTTTACGATTTAAAGTGCCCTGACTCCTCAAACGATACTACATGGCCTCTGGATTATGATAGCCCGAACAGTGATACAATATTTCCATAAATTAATAAATCAAAGTAATACGTTAAACTTTATGAAGTTTTGAAACATAAACCATCACACTAAGACTTGACATATTACCCCAGGTTGCGTGACGAGGCCGTTACTTTCACTTGATATACTTTTGCCATCAATCAGATTTTCCCTGTTAAGGTGAGTTCATAGCCTCGCATTTTAAATCTTCTAATGTTTTCATAAACCCGCGAGGGGGATACATGCTATAAACCATGAATACGAGTGTTTTTCCAACTGTATGCTATCCTGATATATTATTGCCTAAGTCCTTACTTTTGCCATTAAGACCCCACTATCATGAACCGTTAATTACTTTTCGGAGTAAGCGCGAATGCTGTGAATAGATCTATTTGGGACTGAACTTCCCCGTTGGTGTACCTATACTTTCTGGTAACCAAACGCACTTCATTTGAATCACTATGCGGGTGTTTGGCAAAGGCACCCGTTGGGGCAATTTCTTGTGATTATTGATTATTTCAAGGTCTCGGTGTCATGAGCTTAGGGCAATAATACTGTTTTCTATAATAATTGTACTCATTGCAATTATTACACTTATGGGTGTATAACAACGTAACCCACTATTGAACTTGTATTCAAACTGTTTACCATAAACCTATGAATTTCACTCAACCATTGTGTTGACCTTTTTAGCATGTTTATCTCAGGTATTTAAGCAACTTATGGCACGGAGTGGCACGGACTTGAAGATGGCTAAACTGTTATCATTCAAACTTTATGTTTTCATGTAGATTTTAGGACCTCTGTTTGTAAAAACTCTGATGAAATAATGAATGATAACTAAATTTTCCAAAAACGTCTCTTTACGATTCATTTTCTATGATTATGACTGTTGTACTATGAAATAATACCCCAGATTAGCTTCCGCTGCTATATGTCAAAAATGGGGGTGTTATAGATTGGTATCAAGAGCCACAGTTATAGAGAACAAGGTTGAAACCTTAACTATAACTACTTTTCTTTTTTCTCCATCCTAGAAAGTCTTCCGTGCCACTTCATCTTTTAGAATAGTATGTAAAGTACATAACTATTATACTATTATATAAATAACTTATGTTATTTACCACTGGGTTGTTAACAGAGCGATGTCTTCTCCCAGCCACCCTACTTCCAATATTGAGGATGCTTTTTCCTCTAACTTTCCTGACTATATCCTGGCTTCCCTGGACTATGTCCCAACTTCACCAGGAAAAACTTATTCTAGCTCTTCAAATAACTCATTTGGTTTAGTTCCAATAGCTTCACCAACTCTTTCACTTTTTCATGATGACCCCTATATGAAGGTCATGCATGCATACTATGCTAAAGAATCACCTATTCCACCACCAACTATTGTGCCTCCATCTTCAATGCTATCTCCAATGTTTAATCCTCAAGAATTCTTTCTTCCTGAGGAATTATTGCCACTTAAGAAACGAGGTCGTGACCGATCATCCTCCTCTACTTCTGCCCTACCTCAAGCATTTGAGATAGGAGAAAGCTCTCGTAAGACAAGTCTGGAACGTCACGAGGAGCAAATTGAGGAAATTTTGAATCACCTAGATGAACTCTCTCTCTCGACCGCATTGAGCACATAGAAGACAAAATAGAAGGTCTCAGAAATGGTCGGGTGATCATACAACAAGATTTTGACAATCTGGAAGCTGAACTCCGAGAGTCTCATACTCAAATTGCTAAACTTCAAAGAAAGCAAATGGGAAATAACAGCAAGATTGCTCTGGCTCGCTTCAGGATTGCTAATTTAGAACAAATCATCGAAGAAATCCATGTCCGTCACCAAGCCGATAAGGAAAGTATTCTAAATGCAATCTATGAACTCAAGAACAGCCAGAAAGGACCATCGAACTACTAGATTAGATACTAGTTATAGCTTTTTCTAGAACCTAGCCACGGGATGTGTGGTATAAATAACAACACTTGTCAAATTTTGACTATGTACAGTACAAAGGCAAGTCGTTCATGATATAATATAATGGTGATCCCGTTTCATATTCATCATGTGTCCTATATTTCATCTCCATCTTCATCATTAAGAATTATACCGTGACTTCTAAATAAATCATAGATACTTGTTTGATATGAATTATCTATGATATCACTATTGTGACAATGTTTATTTTTGAACCTTACGCATTTTAAGAATTATGATATCGTTCTTATTACATGTTGTCTTATGTTGATAGAATGCCTCCCAAAAAGACGTCAACATTTGAAGCACCAGTCATGACTCAAGCTGCCATCAGGAAACTAGTTGCTGACAGTGTTGCCACAACCCTGGAAGCACAAGATGCAACGATGGCAAATGCTGACAATACCAATAGGAACACCGGAGAAAGAGAAGCACCTGTAGCAAGAAAGTGTAGCTACAAAGAGTTCATGAGCTACCAACCTATCAACTTTAAAGGTATAGAAGGCGCTGTTGGACTTATCCGCTGGTTTAAGCGAACTGAATCAGTGTTTTCCCTTAGCAACTCTACCGAAGCCTGCAAGGTAAAGTTTTCTACTGGTACTTTAACTGAAGAAGCTCTATCCTGGTGGAATTCTTTTGCCCAACCTATTGGGATAGAAGAAGCTTACAAGATTACCTGGGTTGAATTCAAGAAGCTGTTGATAAAGAAGTATTGTCCCCGAACTGAGGTCCAGAAGATGGAAGATAAATTTTACCATCTGACTGTGAAGGGGAATGATCTCAATGCATATGTGAGAAGATTCCAGGAATTGGCAACCTTGTGTCCCACTAAGGTGCCAGATTCTGAGAAAATGATGGAAGTTTTCATCTGGGGATTGCCTCAAAGTATTGAAGGGAATGTTACCGCCTCTAAACCTCAAACTCCATTACGATTTTGAGTGAAACAGAATTTCTTAATTTCATCATCAAATTGCTTATTCCATTGCTATGAATCTTGCCTTAAGTCCATAAAGGAACGCTTGAGCTTGCATACATGGTTTAGGATATTTGAGATCACAAAACTTTAGGTGCTTCATAGTAGACTTCTTCGAAAAGATTGTCCAATTGAGGAAAGCAGTTTTTGCAATCACCTTTTGCCACAATCTCCAGTAGTACATAGATCGTGGCTTATTGGCAAAAAGCCAAATCCTTATAGCTCTTATGTAAGCAAACAGGAAAAAAGGTTTCTTCATAACCAACCCCAGATAGGTTTGAGTGAAGGCCCATTTGCAACGAACAGACTTAAAGGGAATGTAACTACACATCCATGTTCAAAGTCATTCTCTTGAAGAGCCATTGCGTTACCAACAGTTTTAAGCGCAAGAGGAAGTTCTACAAGCACCCAAACGGCGTTGTCTGTCATGAATGCATTTCCACATTCAGACAAACTAGCCATTTTTGGCATTTATGATCCTTAATAATGCAAAACTTTAAATAGATTGGCGAGGTTCACTGATATCCACCTAACACGTGTTCCATAGCATCGATTAGCAAACACAATCGATCTCTTAAATGACAGTTCCTTCTGGGACCTACAAATGGGATTAATATCACTTTGAGGTTCATCAATTTCTTGATCATCCTCTTCATAATTTAAGCTAGTGTCTAAAGAAGGATTTGTATCTTCTTCTTGAATAATTTCAAGATCTTCTAGACTCCCACTTGCTATACTTTTTTGTATTTTATGACTTGTTACTTGATCTATAAGAATTACTACTTCCAAAGAACTCAGCATTCCGAGGCCAACAAGTGGCTCGACAACCCCACTTAAAAGATCTGGGTTCCAGTTTGTTAGGTTTGGTAAGTGTATCACGCTTAACAAGTGCCTCACAACCCTATACTTTTAAGTAAGACAGCTTAGGGGCTTGCCCATGCCATATTTCATATGGAGTCTTATCAACCTTCTTAGTTGGAACCATGTTAAGAATGCATGCAGCAGACTCAAGGGAATAATCCCAAAAGGACTTTGGAAGAGTAGTTTGACTTATCATGGAGCGAACCATGCCTAGCAGTGTTCTATTTCTCCTCTCTGACACTCTGTTTGTGAGGCGTTGTATGGGAGTATTGATGGGCGCAATAATCTCAACGCATCATTATTAGATGATCCAAAAACTCATTTACTCATATATTCACCTCCACGATCAAGATTGCAGTGCATTATTATGGTCTTTCCGAGTTGTTTTCTACCTTCTTTTTTGAAACACTTTAAATGTCCTCAACGACTTCATTGCTTATGTTATCAGCAAGTAAACTATAACCATACCGACCTAAAGTCTTGGAGTAAAAAGTGTATGAAACGTTGTTACGCTCCTCATCTTGACATGATTACTAAATGGCCACATCACATTGGTATTTATTAGTCAAAGGTAGAATCCTTAGCCCTTTTCTACTTGAAGTGAAATAGAGGATATTCTTTGCCATCTTACCAGACATGCATGAAACACACTATCTAAAGACTCAATGTCAGTAGAGAATGTGAAAGTACCATACAGAGTTCAAAACTTTCTCCAATGCGTTTCTATGCTCTAATGTGTCCAAGACGACAGTGCCAAAGAGAAGAAGAGACTATGTTTAGTCTTAAACACTTATATTGCTAACAGCATACATAGAACTATCAATTGTATTTTGAACAAGACATTTCAATATTCTCATAAAAGACCATCCCTTCGGATTAACAGTAAAATAATCCACATTATTTCTATAAGATAAGCATTGTATACTTCAATTCAAAACGGTTATAAAACTCGCATCTCAAACAAATGAGAAACCTGAAAATAATCCCTCTACGTAAAAGAAGGTGCATAAATGACAAATTGTTATCAAATACAACAAACAAAGTCCACTATGGCGACAATAATGATAATTTCCAAAGCTACCAACTGCTTCACGTTAACACATTGCCCACAGAACAGGACATAAAGACTCCGGATTCAGTTCTTACTCCCACAGACCCTGAGTAGAATTAATAGATGGAGAGTACCACAACCTGTATCATAACACAAAGAATGTACTAGGAAATGAATAGAGTTCAATGGTGAAAATAACCTGAAGTGTAGCTCTTTGAGCCATACTGCTTCTTTTTCAGCAACTCGGTGAGATATGTGGGACAATTCCTTCTCCAATGACCTACTTCACCACAGTGATGGTAGATCGGCAGTCCTTAAAGGATTAACCTTTATTCTTGAGTGGTGGAAGATATCTAGGTTTGGGGGCAATAAGATGTGCGTCTATAGCGATTAGCATATGCTTCTTACACTTGCTTTCCTTTCTTAACCTCCTTTTTGCACAGCCTTAGACGGTTTCTTGTTCTATTTTATGTTTTTCTGACCTTTTCACACATCTTTATAGCATGAAGCGCAGTGCAACAACTTCATTAGGTTAAACGTCTCTTACATGTAAGCTTAAGCATAGCATGTAATTCATTTGCAGTCTTTTCCACAACATGCGTGGCATATTCTGATATGTCTGCACAAAGGTTCCCCCCCCCGTCCATTATTACCTTAGAGAGTCCAACCAAGATTAGGCTTACTCCAAGGTTCAAAGTGACGGGGTGACCAAGACATTCTAACTGGTCAATGTAGCTCTTAATCTTTTGGACATAAGAGCTTATAGATTGACCTTCCTCTTGCTTGTACGTGTGAAAATCTCTCACAGTCTGAAGGAGTTCCTGTTCTGCTTGCTTTATGAAATATGAAAGCTATTAAAGCTCTATAAGCATGTCATTTGCACCAAGATAGGCTAGATTCTATTGGATTTCTAGGTCCATAGTCAATAACATCATCACAACAATTTCCTTTTTATTTCTGACTCCACTTATTGATAAGTCGCTAAGGCCTTGAGGAGGGATTGATTGATCAGGTTCGGCAAACAAGAGCAGCAAGGAATATGTTTGCACGTATGTATAATTTTACCTTATCTTCTGTTGATATACCAACGAAGTTGGTCATGGTACCTATCATGAAGTTAGTCCATTAAGATTTTTTGTTTCTCAGAAGAAAACAATTACCTGAATACGCGCGAATTGTTTTTCGGGGAATGGACTGAGGTAGTCATTTACAATTAACAAAAAGTTCAAATCAATTTTAATATTTTTGATAATTAAATTCTTAATAGAATTAACTACCCAATTAATTACTAATTAAAACTAAGATCCATCTTGACCTTCTACTTATTACCAGATGTCTGACCAGTGAGTAAACAAGTAGGGCAATTGGTATGCGACGATCGTTAATTGCATAAAAATGCAATTCTTAGACTTATGAGACCGGTTAAGACATTAATAGACAAGTAATAATGTCAAGAGAATGTTTAGTTCTCATCTTATGCTTCGGGTCCAAGGTTTGACCGAGCATACTCGAATTAAGTCGACCAAGGAAAAAACATGCAAAAATCGCTAGAGGTCTGACCAGTGAGCAAAATTCACCATGGGTTGGAATGACCCTAAGGTCTGACCAAAGCGGCCAAGCCAAATGCACGTGTTCTTGGTTGGCTGGCATAGACTTAAAATTTAACACATAGGGGTATACACATAAAGTGATAAAATGACGTGTACAAAGAAGCATGCAAACAACTTTGTAGCACTAATTTTTAAAAACCTTTGATAATGACATTGTAGTGACATGTCATGGTTCACGATAACTCCAATAAAACGCACAAAGAAGTAGAGAATCAGGTCAGCGCGAAGCGTATTAAAAACCTGAGTTCTTTAGGAGTGTTGACCACTTCCGCCTTAAAAACTTCTCTTATAGTTTGTTCTAGTGGATGAGACGTACTCTTCATGAGTCCATAGCTTCTAGTTTTTAAATTCATGAAAAACATGTTTCATTGTTTTAGGTCTTTTAATGTTAAAAAAACATATTTTTCACAAAACACATAGCAGGTCACAATAAATATGTTTTAGGCTTGTAGAATTAAAGACCGGTTTAATGTCATCTTACAATATTGTTATTAGTCTGTATTTCATTTGTTTAGACATGTAAACATTTAAACTAGTAAACAAATAAACATGTAGGAACATAATAAATAAGATACAAGCATTAAACATTAAACGTTTTATTATCAACACCCTAATTATAATGTAATGTATACATATAAATGAATGTGCAAAAAAAATGCCCCTTTTTAAAAAAAAAACCATTGTGTAAAGTATCAATACACAAATTTGAATATTCTTTTCCTTCCTAAATCAAGTTTACAACTTTCTAAAGCACAATGTACAAAGCTAATTTCATGCCTAAAAACCTTAATTGGGGTCATTTAAGCTCTAACCATGTTTAAACTTTACCACCATTTTTAAACACATGTTACAAGCTCCTAATACACAACATTTAAACCCTAATTACCCTAATCCTAAACCCTAATACATGTTTTAAAAACCCTAAACCCTAAATTAAACCCCAAAACCCTAATTACACTTTAAACACCTTTAAAACTAAACCTAAATCTATATCTTAATCCTAACCTTAATCCTAACACCTAAACCTTAATCCTAAACCTAATCTATCTATAAACTCTAAACCCTAACACATATACATGGAATTAAAACCCAAAATACCCTAACCCGATATAAAATGAAACCTGCCACCCCTTTTATCCCATTTTTTTAACCTATATTTAGCCAAGCTAGCATCCTACCACCTCTATGACATCACCACCACATCACTAAGCAGCCTACCAAGTAGCTCCATCACCTCCCTTAGCCACCAAGTTTGTCTCATCACCTCATTGTCACTCTATAGTAGCCGACCCCCCCCACAACCTTCCACCTTGCATTGCTACACCTTCATAGCCCTTAATACTCATTCCTAGATGCTATTAGTCATCTATCTACAACACTTGGACACCACCCTAAGGAAACTTGGGCACAAAGGCTCATTCTAGCCCTATAAATAGCCGAGGCCCCCAAACCATTCAAACACACATCAAAACTCAATATAAACAACAATGGCTTCTTAAAGCAGATTAATAAGTATCAAGTGAAGCCCCAAGATCAGAATAGAAGACAAGAATCAAGAGAAAAGAACCCTTGAAGTCATTACTAGGCGTACGAACCTGAAAACCCCATTTCGACCCATTTTAGCTCAAGTTAGCTCAAAATCTTGTTCAATAAGCTTATAATATGTATTAGATTGTTCATAATACTCTTAAGATCATATATAAACTCTTGTTTGAAGCCTTGAATCCTTTCCACCCCCAAACCCATTGTGTTTTTTGATTAAAAACCCTAAAAATGACCGTTGATTTTCAGGGTGGGGCCTAAGAATTTTTTTTAAACTTTTGTTACCGTTTAGAACATCTTATTTTAGCTTATTTAACAAGTATAACCTTGCACATATCATTTGGAACCCTAAAATAAGATTGCATGGCTTTTTGGACTTGTTTTACAAATGTATTCCATGCAAGGGGTATATATCGTAACAATTTACTGAATTTAATTATACTTATAGGGGCGGAAATGTCCAGTATTCTATAGTTTATATAGACTATTAAGGACCTATTTTACAAAGAACAAGTTCTAAAGTTAAGGTTTAAATTATATATACTTTATATATAAAGGACTAAACTTGTAAAAGTTTATAACCTAAGGGGATATATTTCCATTTTTTTGCAAAACTTAAAAATTTAAATATAATATTTTCTATACAAAATATAAAATATTATTAATATTATTAAAACTCGATTTTTTATTAGCCGACACAATTATCATTATTAATCAACGATCGACGCATTATAAAACAATTACGTTATATAATTAACGTAATTTATCATCGACTAACTTTTAAAGAAACTTAAAATCTTATCGTATCACGATACTATGGAATTTCATGTGAGGGGTTCCATTTGGGTATTTGTTTTGACGAGTTTGCTGGGTTTACGATTTAAAGTGCCCTGGCTCCTCAAACGATATTACATGACCTCTGGATTATGATAGCCCGAACAATGATACAATACTTCCATAAACTAATAAATCAAATATAAATGTTAAACTCTGTAAAGTTGTGAAACATAAATAATCAAACTAAGACTTGACATATTACCTAAGGTTGTGTGACGAAGCCGTTACTTTCACTTAATATACTTTTGCCATCAATCAGATTTCCCCTGTTAAGGTAAGTTCATAGCCTCACATTTTAAATCTTCTAATGTTTTCATAAACCCGCGAGGGGGATACATGCTATAAACCATGAATACGAGTATTTTTCCAACTGTATGCTATCCTGATATATTATTGCCTATGTCCTTACTTTTTTCCATTAAGACCCCACTATCATGAACCGTTAATTACTTTTTAGAGTAAGCGCGAATGCTGTGAATAGATCTATTTGGAAATGAGCTTCCCCGTAGGTGTACCTATACTTTCTGGTAACCAAACGCACTTCATTTGAATCACTATGCGGGTGTTTGACAAAGGCACCCGTTGGGGAAACTTATTGTGATTATTGATTATCTCAAGGTCTCGGTGCATGAGCTTAGGGAAATCATACTGTTTTCTATAATAATTGTACTCATTGCAATTATTACACTTATGGGTGTATAATAACGTAACCCACTATTGAACTTGTATTCAAATTGTTTACCATAAACCTATAAATTTCACTCAACCATTGTGTTGACCTTTTGAGCATGTTTATCTCAGGTATTTGAGTAACTTATGGCACGGAGTGGCACGAACTTGAAGATGGCTAAAATGTTATCATTCAAACTTTATGTTTTCAAGTAGATTTTGGGACCTCTGTTTGTAAAAACTCTGATGAAATAATGAATGATAACGTATCTTTTAAAAACGTCTCTTTTGAGTCGTTTTCTATGATTATGACTGTTGTACTATAAAATAATACCCCAGATTAGCTTCCGCTGCTATATGTCAAAAATGGGGGTGTTATAGCGTACCGTCACGACAGTTATTTAGGAATAAGTTTAAGTGATTCGGAAATGTGTAATGAGCTTAATTATTTAAATAAATTCATGATTTAGAAAACGTTGGTTTAAAACGTAAATAGTTGGTGTGTGATTCGAAAGTTGTCAGAAAACGGTCATTTTCGTGAAATTCGGTAAAAGACTGTAATGGTCGTTAAAGTGTAAATTTTGAGCAAGTCAATTTTGATAAAGCGTATTTTGGGGATTTAAAATGTTTTCATAATTGTGAGGATGGTTTGGTTAAGTTGTAAACAAAAATTTGAGTTTTCGGCCCTGACCCGGCCGACAGCGTCTAAATAGAATTTTTGTAGGAAATTAAGGTGACATCTGTCGTATAAATAACCTAGATTTATGGAAAAATGATTTTAAACGCAATGAGAATATTAATTAAACTTGCGTAACATTTTAAATCATCAAACTTTGAGCTTTTAAATGATCCCGACACGAAAAGAAGAACCCGAGACCCTCCTAGGATCCAAATTCAGATGAGATAGGCTATAGGGGACAAGATGGCTATTTTCTAGCAACTTTGACTTAACCTAGTACCCATATATTCTTTCACCACCTCAAACCACCATTCGTACACTCATTATGAAATCAAACACAAAAAAAAATCTCTCTTTCTCTCTCTCTCTCTCTCTATTTCGGACAAACAACACCAAGGGGCAAGAAACATTTGATTTTTTTACAGATTACCAAGAACACGAGGTTAAAAGATCGATAGTGGGTTGATATTAGATAGACGCGCGTTATTGAAAAAGGTTTTTGGGTCTCTTTCTCTTGCGTCAAAATCGAACTAAACTCGCCAAAGTTGTAAGTTTTCTAAATTTAATTTAAGTTGTACTTCTATGCTTATTATGGTGTCTTAATACTAGTTGTACAAGTTGATCGTCATAAAAATCAATTCTTGAAAATGAAAAATGTTAAGAAAGGGGTGTTTGTTTGCGTCAAACTCGAACAAAGGGAAACAAGAGTCGAAAGTTTGAATATTTTGATTGTGGTGGTATTTTTATAGTTTTGTCAAAGTACTTTTTGGGCTTATTTTGAAAGATGCTTAAAAATAAGCTTAGTTTGAGATTATTTGGTTGTTTGGGCTTTGGTTGGTTTCGGCAAAAGAAAGAAAAGAAGGAAAGAATATCGGGCTTGGCCCATTTAATCTGTTTCGGCTTATAGGCTTATAGCTTATTTGATTTCGAGCTTATTTAGCTTTGGCTTATTTGTTTCGGCTTATATTGATTCCGGCTTATGGCTTATTTGTTTCGGCTTATATTGGTTTTGGATTTTGGCTTAGTTTTGGCTTATATATTGGGCTTATTTTTGGCTTATTTTCGGCTTATATATTTTGGCTTATAGCTTATTGGTTTCGGCTTATATTCTTGGGCTTATGGCTTATTTGGATTCGGCTTGTATATTTTGGGCTTATAACCTATGTTGATTTCGGCTTATATTTTGGGCTTGTGGCTTAATGGGCTTCGGCCCGTTTGAATCGTCATATGGACTAATATATTTTCATGTTTTTGGGCTTAAGTTTAGGCTTCGGCCCAATAAAGTATAACTATTAGTATTTTTATTATAAAGTTAACGGGCTAACTTTAAAACTATAATGGACCTTAAGGCCCAATAAGCGAAAACTAGTGGTTTAGTACGATTAAAGTGAATTTTTTAAAAGTGAAAGATGTTTCGTGTGAATACTGAAGGTCGATGGAGGAAATGCGATTTGTTAAAGTATTTAGAGATATAGAATTTGACGTTTAGTCGAAGGTTTTGGTGAGAATTAGGAAAAGTATTTGGACTTGAGAATTTGGGAAAAAGTGTTTAGAATTGAGATTTTAAAATCTTGGAAATCTTGTATAAACGAACGGGTCATGCCGAAATTTTATAAAAATCCCACACTTAGAAAAATATTGTGAAAACTTATTTTGTGTCGATTCGGTTAAAGGACGAAACGTGACTTTCGATAAACTTTAAGTGTCGAGATTTAACGATCAAGCGTGGTTATGTTGAAATGACAAGGTTTTATAATTACCCTTTTTAGCCGATAAAGAGACGAAAATAATAAAATATTATTATTTTATTATTATAAATATATTTAAGTATATGTATACTTTAACGTTGCGGAGATGTTTATCCGTTTAATTTGGATCTTCAAACGCCCACTTATTTCTCGTTAGATTTTCTTGGATTGTTTGATCGTTTGTCCCGTTTCAACGATGATTGATGTTTTGGATAAATGATGTTGATGTCACACTTAGCCCAAGTGTTTTGAGTCTTTTTGAGTAATTCACCACACAACCATAATACGAGAGAACTATTTTGGTAAAAGATAACGGTTTTGGTTACGAGATAACGGTTTTGGTAAAAGATAACGGTTTTTTATATGAGATAACGATTTTGAGATAAAGAGTAAAAGTTTTGTGATAAGGAAAGAGGTATTGTAACGGAATTGAGAATTTTGATGTGAGTAAAGACGAATACTTATACAATAAGACAACTTTTTACAAACATTAATAAAGTGTCGTAAATGATTAGGTCGTGGCCAGGTACTGTTGTGCGCTTGCGTTAAGATTATTTGTGCTTTGACTTTGAGATTTGTGCAGTTGCATTATTTGCTATTGAGGTAAGTTCTCGTAGCCCCATTTTTCTACTTTTTTCCGTTGGGGGAAAATGATACTCAAATGTGTTTTGAACTATTTTGAAATTTAACTGTGCGAAATGTCTGTTTTTTGGGACAATTATGTGCTTATGATTGCTATATAAATATATGTGATGTGATTTTACTTGCGTGTACGGTGTTTGGCATGGCAAGGGTTTTTGTTTTACTTGCATGTACTGTGTTTGGCATGGAAGGATTTTGGGTCCTGCTCTAATATAGTGCTCCAGCTGGTAGGCCCTTTATGTGCATAAGTGACATATTTGCTACCTGACTAGCGGTGATGCTAGGGCAAGGTTCAACTAGCGGGTAAGCTAGGTCGAGTTTACATGATTAGCGAGGATGCTAAGTCATGGGTGATTCTCATATATTCACTATCATATTGCAGTTTTGTCCACTGTTTTGAGTTATTGGCACAACTTTTGGGTTTAAGGTCAAACCTACGAGCTCACCGACATTATTGTTGACGTTTTCGAGTATCATATTCAGGTGTGTCAGTTAAAGGTATATAAATGATGTTGGAAGAGCAAAGATGTAACCTAAGGGGACTGGGTCAAGATAGGTTTTTGTTAATTTTATTGTTAAATCTTAACTTGTAAAATTTATGTAAACCGAAGTTTCATTTCTTTGTAAATTGTAAAGTGTATGATCTTGTATCTTGTGCGATGAACGGTATCATCGCATCTCGTGTTTCCACCACTGACGGGGTGTGACAGATTGGTATCCAGAGCCAAGGTTATAGAGAATGCTGGTTTTTATAAAATAAAATAAAAACGCAACTATAACCAAAGTGAAGTCTGTTTTTAGTAAAACCTCAAACATGACGAAAGTTAACTAGCCCGAGCAGTTCATGATATTTCCTAAATTACGTATAGCCTGATCAACTATGCTTAATTCATGAAAGACTATGAAATGATGGGGTTAGTTTTCCTAAAATTATGTTAGAGGAGGGAAGGGATGTGTGAGTAATGAGGCCACCTGAAAATGATAGGATGTAAAGTGATGAGAACACTTGCGAGTGTTGAGTTTGAGATCATTTTGATTCTAGGATTGTCATGTTGCCTTAGTGGTAGTAGTGTGCGATGTCTTGAGAATGTAGGTGAAATTATCGCGGGTAGCGATGTTTATTGCTTGATGTTGGCCGTGCTTGCCTTAGAGTAGTGCATGTTGCCTTGAGAGTTTTAGTGGAAATGTCACAGGTAGCGATATGAATTACGGATATGCTTCTTGTGGATTATGTGCTATATGTGATGACCAGAAGTGCCTGTTCGGTATCAAACCTGGTCGGTGATTATTTGTTGTTCGTATTTTTTCTGATATATTTAATATATATATATATATATATATATATATATATATAGAGAGAGAGAGAGAGAGCTAGGATCAAATGAGAAGTTTTCTTAAAATAAGAAGGATAAGAAGTAACTATAACCGCATATCCGAGATGCACCGTCTTAAATTAGATGCATCTCTACATTCTTAGATGCATTATAACGCATCGTAATGTGTTTTCTAGCTTTTAATTAGATGCATATACGTATATTAGATGCATTTCATGATTTCTCTTGTTTTTTGTTCCTCTACATGTGCCAAAATCATGAAAATTAATTTGCACCATCTACACATCAAATTAACTTTTGAAACTCTATATGGTGCATCTAGATGAATAGAAATGCATCTAATGAAAGTTGTTGCATCTCAAATGTGTGGTTTTAGTCACTTCTCACCACTTCTTATTTTAATTTACTTCTCACTGGATCCCTACTCTCTCTCTCTCTCTCTATATATATATATATATATATATATACCGTATATATATATTATATTATATATAACAGGATAAAACAATGCCAACTCATGCAACTTAAATGCCACATCATCACCAAAGAATGTCATCTCACCCAAAATTAATGCCACATCATCATTTGATAATACCATGTCACCAATTTTTAATCTACCTAGACAACCAACAAAGCCACATAGGCATTTATGTGTCTATGTGTGGATTCATTTTGCCACGTATGCATTAGTGAAATCCTAGAAATAAATAGGTGCTAAAAAGTCTATTGCAAGATTCGAACCCGGGATAATGAACAGATAAGCAAAGTACTTAACCACTAGATCATGACCCGGTTTGTGTTTTCATTTAGAAAAAAAACACTCATAAAAGCACCCAATCCCGAAATTAATGCAATATGACTACTTTAAAATTTTAAACACGAAAACGTAACAGAAGATTTTAAATCAGGAAACAAAATCGAACTATTATTCTCACAATTAAAATAACGCCTATAATCACACAATAAATCATGGTTTCTTTATTCACAAAATCATACTATGTTTTCAAACGATCAAAATCCCACACACAGATCAAAATTCAAAAGATTTCGAATTATGATTGAATCACACCATAAACAACAAAGTATCATCTATAAGTGAACCCTTAAACAAGAAATTCATCAAAGACTGACTCATCAATTAACAAACCAGGTTTTTGAATTTGTGATTTTATAAAAACATATTGATTGATTTGTTTGATTATGCTCTAATTGATTATTGTTTCTTTCATCTTTATTTGATTGATTAGAGTTTTTCTATGAATATCCACAAATTCACACAATGATCATGAGGTTGGTATGATCATTTTATGATGTTCTTTTTATTGTTTGAATGTTTTTATAATTATTGAGTGATGTTTATCAAAGGAGGGGTTGTGGAGTGGGTTGTAATGCGAGGTGAAGTGTGGTGTGCTGTCTTTCGGGGGTGTGACTGGGGTGTGTGTGTGGGTTGTGGAGGGGCGTGGATGAGGGGTGTGGGTCTGTTGTGGCTGGAGTGTGGGTTGCCCGATAGATTGGCGATCGCGCGGTCTGTGAGTGACAATAGATGGGCCGTTTTATTGGTTGTTCTGGTGTCCGCGCGTGGTTAGTTAGGGCGCCGAGCTAGGAGTGTTGGGGGGTGCAGAGTGGAGTATTGTGTGGTGTTTTGGTGTTGGTAGGAGTGTAGTAGGGTTTGTAGGTTAGATTAGGAGGGGGCGGTAGGGACTCGGGGCCCTTGTAGAGGAGTGTTTGATTAGTAAGGATGTAGGACAGGAACGACTCCCTTAATCTCTTATATACAACTATAGAAACATTGTAGTGTTTCTTTACTGAGTGTCCACTGTTATGGAGGATTAACCGCATGTCCCGTTATTGTCATGTGTCACAATTGAGATGTTTGTATAGAGGTTATATATTAAAATTTAAAATGTATGGAAATGTTGTTATTGGTTATTTGAACACTTTATTTAGTAAATATAATTAATAGAATATGGTTAAATAATGTACAAATTGTAAAATATTAAATGATTATTATATTTTTTAAACAATTAGAATATCAAGATAAATTTTTTTTTATAATAAATCACCTGTATATAGATTAAAAAATAATGTGTAATATTAATTGTTGAATAAGAAATATATTAAAATCAAATATTGTGTAATAAAAAATTAAAATTAACTAGTAGCACAAAGCAAAAAACATAAAATAAATAATTAAATTATATTAATATATAATAATAAGAAATTAGGAATTTATAGATAGATTATAATGAACATAATTGTACTGTAGAATTAATAGAGAAAAGACACTCAGTTAATATATAAATAGGAAGTAGAACAAATCAAAATATTGATAGTTTTTTTTTGTTTTATTTAGATATATGTTATATAGTGGAATTTAGCAAGAGAATGTTTTTTCTTATGTATTTTAG
The DNA here is from genome assembly GCA_026074375.1 of Tanacetum coccineum. NCBI lineage: Eukaryota > Viridiplantae > Streptophyta > Magnoliopsida > Asterales > Asteraceae > Tanacetum > Tanacetum coccineum. Next base: position 6,696 of record BQNB010053971.1, on the reverse strand, counting down.
TTCGAAAGAGAAAAGTTCGAATATGTGTAATTTTGCCCAGTAATTTTGTGATGAGGTGTGAACGACGATATTTTAGGTGCACGGACATCAAGAAAGAAACTAAAGTTTACTATAAGACCAGACTGTGTGAGGGAGCCCCGAGGTGATTATGGGACTCCATGTTATGCTTCCTTTTTTAGTCGGCTAGCAGACCCCGACCCGCGCTGTGACCCCAGGCTTGGCCTCCCTGCATTCCGGCGCCACCGAATGTTAGGCGGGGGATTGTAATTAAATAAGTATGTCTTTGTTCTGTTTGCTTCCTATAATAAGGCAGATAGGATGTTTATCACCCAATTTAGAGTTTTTAGGTTTTAGATTAAAACAAAAATAACAATAAACATAAACAGAATAAAGAAAAAAACAAACCCAATAAAAAAAATAGTCTCAAAAAATAGAATGAAAAATAAAAAAACAATATAAACAAGATAACCTATAAAAACAGAAAAGAAAAAAAAAAAGAAAAAAAAAAAGAAACAAAGAAAAAAAAACACCCAAAAAAGAACAAAGATTATTAAGAGAAAACTAAAAAAAACAGAGGAAAGAGATAGCTAAAAGAAAATGTGAATAAAAGAAGCAAGAAAAAAAAGTAGAAAATGAAAAGCCACCCAAGACGAAGAGCAAAAGGACGAAATTCAGATAAGAGTAACACTAACGCGAAAGAAAGCAGAAAATTGCCAACAAACACAAAGATAGAATGACGAATGAAGGAAAATGAGAAAAAAGATACGACTAAGATAAAAGAACAGATATAAAAATTTGAAGTTTATTTAAGTCTGTTTGTTTTTAAAAAGAGAATCTATTATTTTTTAATTTATAGGTTGTTATTTTTATTGTGAGATTGTTAATTTGTGAATGTTTATTGTTTTTAATTGATTTATGTTTGTAACAGTAGAATTCTTTTTTAATTTCTGATTCCTTTTTAATTATTTTTTTATTTTTTTTTTTTTCTAAAGTAAATTATAGTGTCGAAAAATACTAGGTGTATAAGACACTGTCATAAGATGGGTATATTAACTAGACGCCGGAGATTACAAGAAAGCGTGTTACCAAGATGAGGATTTTAGCGACCACTGAGGGGACGTCAGACAATTTATGATCTGCACAGTCCGCACAGCGAGAGGAACCGGAACGGTGTATATTATGGACAAGCGAAATTTCGGTAACCGTAGGGTAATTTGTTTAATACGATGATTTAGACAACATACACCCAACGAACACCAGATACGTTAAATATCAATTGATTATAGTTATAACGGATTTAAGAAAAAGACAGATAGATGTAGATACGAGTACGTGAATAGTAAAAGCACGGAATAAATACAAATCGAAAAAATAAATATTTATTCGTCGTGATAAATAATGTCAATTAATAACTCAAGATACTTGATATAGTAATGATTAAGCATTAGCATAAACCTTATAGGGCTCAAAAAGGCAGAATATACCCACTAATCATGCTTAAATAGAACCGGAGACCGCCACAAACTCAGCAAAGCAAATACCCTAAGATGGAGAGAAAAGTAAATCTAGAGACGGAAGTAGGTCACCGAGACACGCAAGCCGTAGCGAAACGCCTGAAGTATAGGAAAAGGAAAGTGAAAACATGGCTCAACAAAAGTAAAAAAGGAAACAAAAACTAAAACCACACGCCAAGCAAAAAAAAAGACCGTACAAAGCTGAGCCAGAGAGAATACACGCCACCAACAATAACAAAAAAAGAAGAATACAAGCCATACAAAAGCAAAGCCACGAAAACTACGAAAAGACACAAGAGTGAGGCAAAAGCAGAATAAAGACAAAACAAAAAGGGAGAAAGAAGGCAAAACGAAAAAAAATGGGCGGTTTGTAGAGTGGCAAAAACTACCCCTCCTAACGACAAGGCCAGGAAGTCACACGAACGAACTTTTTCACCACACCCTAACCACCACCCAATAAATCGACCGAAGCCCGAACTTAGGTCCCTCACCCACCACGCACACCCCCCTCACAACACCCCCCACGACACAGTAAACGGACCAATCCAGCAAACCAGCCGCCCAAAGCGGACATGACCTATAAAAACTGTTGTAAGCCAAACCGATAAGGAACTGTTAGCACTTGAGGTTTATTCACAGAAACAATGGTGCTGTATAAACAATCGTCAAAAGGTAGGACTGGATGAAATCAACCGAGAACACAAAAATAAAAGCCGAATACAAACAGATCCGTTTCCGAAAGTGAGAGAAATAAACCCTCATCAAACCAACCAATGGCATTACTATACTGGGATACCAATGACGGGACCGTAATGACAAGGCAAAACACTTAAACCCACCAGTGAGAATATAAATGAAGTTTACTTATTTTTTTGAAGAGGTAGCTTGTAGAATAAGAACCATATTTCTATTCCACTTCTTAAGACTTAACAATCTCCAAAGCAAAAGACAATGCCCCCTCAAAATACAACTCTACAACCAAACAACCAAACACCAAATCTTATAAAAATTACAACTTTATAACCCAAATGCTCTTCTTTCTCGTCTCTCAAACATTTTTTGTGTAAATAGTTGTTTTGTTACATACTTCTCTACCCTTCATAGTAGCGTTTTTTGTTTCTTCTCCTTTTGTGAGCGTTTTTATTACTTTGCCCTTTTCCACTTTCACCAATAATACTCAACCCTAGCCTAAACGAAGATCCGAACCCAAAAACCCAAAATAAATCCGCTCCCACTGAAATGACTCATATAAGAATAATTTGGCGAGAACGCAAATTCTTCCGTAATTCTACCAAAATTAATCACAACGCAAGCAATGAAAGTAACGTTCTTCCGAGAGGAAGCGATGACCCCCTATAAACCACTTTACCTAATCTTCACTACTATCGACGGGTCCGGCGTCAGTTCCTACACTGCAGTCGCGATAACTATGAGAGATCCCGGCTCATGATCTGTCCCTATGATAGATAAGTATGTCACATTTACAATTAAATTAAACAGTAGACAGGTCGACCGAATGATCAACACTTATATTTTACTTACCCCCTGACCCCCCTCAAAGACTCAGAAAACTTGTACTGGCAGAAAAAGCTCAAAAACCACTAAACCTTAAACTCTCACCTTCCTCCTACGTCAAAACTCACACAAAAATATCCACGATCCCCGGGTTCGACAGGGAATTCATATACATACACCATAATACAAAAAGGGAAAAAAGAGAAAACGACAGACCCCTCACCGAAGAACATTCTCGCGTTCTGGTCCTTGCGACTTTCCTTTCAAACATTTTCCTTGTTTTAGGCACTTTACGAGCCCTGTCCTATAGCCTAAACTTTACACCCCCAGTCAATCTACGACGAAAGCGGCCACTGCTTCTCATCCACCCCCACACCACACCCTGCACTCCCACTGCCCCCCCCCACTCAATTACATTGGAAAGGAGTTAGTATGTATTCTATGTCTACAATTGACTTACACACTGCCTACCCTAATAAACCCACCCACGCTATAAAATCCCCCAAAAGTAATTCTCTACATTATCAGGGTACGTCTGAGTTAGTATAGGGTGATGATGAGGAGGAGGATAATAAGGAGGAGGACGAGTAGATAGAGGAGAGTTCAAATTCTGATAGTGAGAGCGATGACGCAGAGGACGAGGGTCCTACTGCAGAGGATGAAGATCCTGCTGCAGGGGACGAGGGTCTTGCTGCGGGGGACGAGGGCCCCGATATGAGAGATGAGAGTCTTAGTTTAGGCGGGGATGAGGCTGTACCTGAGGGTCAGCATCGGGTAGCCCCGGTTGTGGAGACAACCGTGGATGAGCCTTTAGGATTGGGTTATGGGGCGTTGAGACGCTGGGAGATAGCATTGAGGGAGGGCCGGATGCCTAGTGTATTCGAGGTAGGTCAGAGTTCTGGATCTGTACCAGAGCTTGAGAGACCAAAGAGAGTGTCGACACTTAGGCAACCCACACTTACTACATGGATAAACACAGAGGATGGTATAACTTACATTGATGTTCCTACTTACCCACCACCAGCACCACCTTTTCAGGCACTGCCATCTCCCGAGTGGTCGTTTGGTTCACTTCCTGTTTCTCTAGTGCCTTTTATCGTTCCTTTACCTGTTTCATCACCTATGATACCATTGACCGTTCCATCGCCTGTAGCTTCACCCGCTATGGCTGAGACTGAGGGATTTTTGACTGAGTTAGGAGCCCGAGTTGAGATGCAGGGAGGATTGATTCATGATCATACGATACGATTAGGGGAGCTATCAACTGCTTTGTTTGAGAGGTATGATAGGGATATAGGGGAGTTATTTACTAGGTCAGGAGCAGTCAGGGATGAGATCTTCTCCTAGAGATATCGATTTAGGAGCCTAGAGCATAAGCAGGAGAGGGTTGCAGTGACTTTTGGAGCGATTTGAAGACCAACATTAGCCTTGGAGTCATGGGCAGATCAGACGGATGCACAGAGAGCAACTCTTGGCATGCCATTAGTGATACGCAGAGGGAGAACCAGGAGTTACGATTACAGATCGCAGAGGAAAGGCGTGCGCGGTTGGATTTGGCTGAGATTGTTGATAGTATGAGGAGAGGGCAGGAGCCCAGAGGAGATGTATAGGATGTATGGGATTTGATTAGTAGTTTTGTATATCACTAAACCGAGTAGCGTCGGTTAGTGTCAGTATTATGATTAGAAAAGTTTTTTTTGTTTTGTAGTGGTAGTTATGACCAATCCTTACTAGTCGTTAGATGATTTATATTGAAATCGTTTTTATGATAGTAAAGGAAATTTTGTTCGATTTTGTGGTTAGAAGTATTTTGTGTAATTATCGGTTGGATGGATAAGATCAGTGCTTGAGAGCACAGTTTCCCGTGCGTAGTTGAGTTACGATTAGTCGCTCGTGTTAGGATGGACACCCATTTCTTGTGAGGGTTAGTGTATGACTTAGTTGGTATATTTCATAAACTTGAAATATATTTGAGTTGTTCGATTATACCATTTCGTTAGAAAGACTAATAGGAAGGTGAGAGACCGTGAATGGTCACAAGGAAAGTTGGAAATAATTTTAGTAACCGAATTTGAAACCTGATTATACTTTTTCTTGTGTAAGCTTTTGAGAGGTATCTTGACCTATCTAAGTGAAGTGGGATTTAAAGTACTCGTTGAGTAGGATTGATTTGGAAAAAGTTTAAAGCGAATAATGATGAGGGTTAGAAAAAGAGATGGTCTTCCTAGATAGGTAGATCCTGAAGTGTTTGACCAAGTAAGGTTTACTTCGGGATTTCGAGTGAGTGTTGGTAGAAGAACCGTAAACGTTCTTGAGAAAGTAAATTGTGAGACGTGTTATGCAGGACACATACCTGTAGGGTAGTCCCGTTGGTTGAATAACCGAAAAGTTTAGCGATGCCAATTATGATAGAATAGTCGTCACGTCAAGGACTTGATCGTATTCAGACACTCGACTGAGACTGTGTGACCTAAGTTTGAATAAATTATAAAACTAAGGGATAGTAGGAAAGACTATAGTGATTTTGTGAACGGATGTAGACTAACTATGAGAAAGTGTAGGATTTGAACAGCGGAAAAACTTAGTGTTTAGAGGAATCAGAAGAAACCCTGCTTGAAAAGACTAAACCCTAGTGATTTGATGTGATTCGTCGAGGAATGGAATTTCCTGTCGATGTTGTGATTCGATGATTTGAGTTAAATTTCAGGGCGAAATTCCTTTAAGGAGGTTAGCCTGTGATAACCGGTAATTTGCCCAGGGTTAAGTATTATAAAATATTATAATTTCGTATTTTGAAGTCTTTCGATCTTGTCAGTTTTCCTGATGAAAGCTGAAAAGTTGACTTCAGTTGACTATTTTGCGTAAAACGGTTACGGTTTAACCGGGAGTTTGATGGAGTCTTGAATTTCGGGAGAGAATCACTTTTGATTCGTCTTTCCATTTCGGAGTATTTGGTTTGTATTTTAAGTAATTCCGGGAAGCTTTCCCGTGATTTCCTAAAAATCATCACGCAGCGCGTACCGGCACGACAGTTTGTTTGGGAATAAGTTTAAGTGATTCGGAAGTGTGTAATGAGCTTATTTATTTAATAAATTCATGATTTAGAAAACGTTGGTTTAAAACGTAAATCGTTGGTGTGTGATTTGAAAGTTGTCAGAAAACGGTCATTTTCGTGAAATTCGGTAAAAAGACTGTAACGGTCGTTAAAGTTTAAATTTTGAGCAAGTAAATTTTGACAAAGCGTATTTTGGGGATTTAAAATGTTTTTATAATAGTGAGGATGGTTCGGTTGAGTTTTAAACAAAAATTCATGTTTTCGGTTCTGACCCGGCCGGCAACGTCTAAATAGAATTTTTGTAGCATATTAAGGTGATATGTGTCGTATAAATAACCTAAATTTATGGAAAAGTGATTTTGAACGCAATGAGAATATTAATTAAACTTGGGTAATGTTTTAAATCATCAAACTTTAAAAAAAAAGGTTTTTTGGGTCTTTCTCTTGCGTCAAAATCGAGCCAAACTCGACAAAGTTGAAAGTTTTCTAAATTTGATTTAAGTTGTACTTCTATGCTTATTATGGTGTCTTAATACTAGTTGTACAGGTTGATCGTCGTAAAAATCAATTCTTGAAAGCAAAAAGTGTATAAAAAGGTGTGTTTGTGTGCTT
>BQNB010053970.1:0-39754 GCA_026074375.1 Tanacetum coccineum | reverse complement strand
CACCCGTAAAGACCACTTTCCGCTACCGTTTATGGATCAAATGCTTGAGAGATTAACGAGAAATTAGTACTATTGTTTTCTCGATGGTTTCTTGGGTGACTTTCAAATTCCCATCGACCCTCATGATCAAGAAAAGACAACATTCACGTGTCCTTACAGAACATTCGCCTACCGTCGTATGCCTTTTGGCTTATGCAATGCACCAAGCACGTTCCAGAGGTGTATGATGCCTATCTTTCATGATATGATCGAAAAAACGATGGAAGTCTTCATGGATGACTTTTCGGTCTTTGGGAATTCATTTGAAAATTGCCTCTCTCGTGTAGACAAGATGCTTCAAAGGTGCAAAGACACCAATCTTTGTCTAAATTGGGAAAAGAGTCATTTTATAGTAAAGGAAGGCATTGTCCTTGGTCATAAGATTTCCAAAAAAGGGATTGAGGTTGATAAATCCAAAATCGATGTGATTGCTAAGTTACCTCATCCCACCACCGTAAAGGGTGTTCGGAGTTTTCTCGGCCATGCCGATTTCTACCGACGGTTCATTAAGGATTTTTCCAAAATTTCCCGACCAATGACTCGTCTTCTTGAGATGAATACTCCGTTCATCTTCTCCAATGAATGTATTCAAGCTTTTCAAATGTTAAAGAAAAAACTTACCGAAGCTTCAATCTTGATTGCCCCAGACTAGGACCTACCCTTTGAGTTTATGTGCGATGTAAGCGACTTTGCCATAGGTGCAGTCTTGGGGCAACGTCATGAAAAACACTTTAGGCCTATACACTATGCTACATTATGCTATTAAAACAATGAACGAGCAGAATCGCATTAACACACAACGGAGAAATAAATGTTAGCGTGGTGTAAGCCTATGAAAAATTCCGGTCTTAACCATCATCTTGAACAAAACGAGTGTAGTTACGGATCACTCTAGCTCTAAAATATCTTCTTGGCTAAAAAAGATTCCAAGGCAATATGTGCTGCCGGTGGTTCTCCTCCTTCAAGAGTTCGATTTCAATGTAATTGACACAAAAGGAGCCGAGAATCTCGCGGACGATCATCATTCCCGATTAGAAAACCCGTATGAAAATGTTCTCGACCCAAAGAGGTGAAATGAAATGATTTCCTCTCGTGACACGTATATGGTGACTATCTCAGAAGTGACTCAAGACTTCCTAGGTTTGCCGATTACTATGCAAATTACCACGTGTAACCCCCCCAAGAAGTGTCCAGTGAAAAAATGTCCGAGGGGCGATACTTAGAAACCAATACACAAGATACAAGAGAACAATCCTCAAATGTGTACGTTTGAAAAGTAATCTACATTGATTTCTTTGAAATTGATATAACATTTTGTCCCATAATTAACATCATAAGAAAAGCTTGACAATAATCAACGAGATTTGATCATTTTGTATGTTAGTATAAATCCATAATGAAATCTTGTCAATTTTTAGAGCGGTCTTAAATAACAGATCCATTTGCACATAAGTAAAGCGAAAGCATCCATCACCAGAGAAAAACATGAGCTTAAAGTGTCATCATTAAAATTGGTGAGCTCGATTAGAGTTATGTAAGAATAAATGTAAATGATTTGGAATCAAAGATTATATAAGTAAGTGATAATTTCAATCTATCAATAAATCCGCCAAAATTTAAGAGTACATTGTAGAACCCAAAGAGTTTAGGTGGTTATTGCTTCGCGTGCAATATGAGGAAACATGTTCAAAAATTATAATGTTTCAAATAAGTAGTATGGACAGCGAGATCGTGATTTCCAAAATTATGGTTCTACTATAACAAATACAGTAACCACATAAAGAATATCTACTATTGCACAAGCACATGACACATAAGCTCGATATCTATGTATGCAATTAATGCACAAAATGTGCCGTCGTATATGTTCAAACCCGTAAACATCCAAATTGTTTCCGACATGTATACATTCCGTTGTTTCATGTAAACAGTCGAAACTGTGATCGCTCCTCAAAATCACTACCGAAACAGGGATGTCAATCCCAAATAGATCTATTTATACACTCGCGCTTCCTTAACCGGTCCTCCGGTCAAGAATTTAACAGTTCATGATAATGGGCAATGGTGGGTTATGTTACTTAGGCAAACACGTAAACAGGAGATGATAACCGAAAACACTTGTGTCCAATAAAAATTAACTGTTGTATTTGTAAATAGCTTTGAGTACTTAAATCCATAAGTAAAAAAAGAGTATGATAAAAATCAAGTAATCGAGTTCGTAATGAGTATGTAAACAAGTTGTATTTAGCATGTATTCTCCCCCGAGATTTGTAAAGTAAATGTAAAACAAGTGAAAGAGGGGCTATAAACTCACATCGATGTTGTAGAACGATTTGCATGATGCGTCATAATAACGCCAACTAAAACAAAGAATGGAACGGCTCCAACTAGAATATGTAACTTAATCTTAACAGCTAATCCCACTAGCCTAGGAAATGCGTTTGGATTTCTTTTCCCATTAATTGATTACATCAACGCGACCCGTTATAAAAGATTTAGTTTAAAGTTGTAATAGATTTTGGAGTATTGGTTATATAATAATTCAAAAGGTAAACGTAAGTGTGTAATATAATCCTATATATTACCTAGAAAATACATCTATATAGCCTCACACTGTGAATTATATTGACTAGATACACAACCAAAGAATTAACTTGAATAGTATATAATTATATGACAACTTTTTATATCAAAAAGGTGACAACTATTGAAATAAAATGGATTTAATTATATAATACTTCCCAGTATTATATAAGAAAGGTAATAAAAATAAAATAAAACTAAATAATTGAACACGTTCCCACGATATTCCCAAATGATTAAATAAAAGTTCTCTTATAAAAATCAACACAACTTTAATAATCTGCAAGTTAATATAAACGACGATTTAAACTCTTACAAATAGTTATGATGTATTTCTAATTGTCTAATTATAAAATATAAAGATTACTTTATAATTAAATATATTTTAATTTCCTTTACGGTTGCTAATTCGGTTATCCCATTTATTGTAACAGTATATTCCCGTTTGTTGTTATCCTGTTATTGAAATATTACAATTTGACAAACTTAAAAATATATCAAAACGAGTTGAATTAATTAATACTTTTTATTTAAAACCTTTTTAACCACCAATTTAATCTGACCTTTATTATTTATAATATATACGTTAAATTCATGTCGAGTTATACATAACCAACGCCACCCTTTGTTGTGAAAACTTAACCAAACGCACCCTAGATGGTTTACACAGCTAAACCAAACGCACCCGAATCACGGAACCACCAAACCAACGCACCCTTCTTGGTGCCTGCGAAACCACAAGCAGCCTAGCTGCCAACCCGCAACCAAACGTACCCTTTCTTGTCATCAATAACCCGAAACAAACACGCCCTCCGCGGCTGTTTTGAACCCGAAACAAACACGCCCTCCGCGGCTGTTTTGAACCCGAAACAAACACGCCCTCCGCGGCTGTTTTGAACCCGAAACAAACACGCCCTCCGCGGCTGTTTTGAACCCGAAACAAACACCACCTGCTGGTGGTTAACAAAACCATATGCACCCATCCCCCCGGCTGTCCCGAAACTCGAAACAACCACACCCCTTTGTGTTTGTATTACAACCAAATGCACCATTTCTCGATGCAAAACCCAAACCAAACACGCCCTTGCTGGGCTGTTACAAACCAAAAACACCTTTGGTCGGTTGAGACCACAAACCCACGCACCCGGTGGGTGTTACTACTAACCGTCCCCTCCCCCTGGCTGTCCCGGGCCAAACGCCACTTGTTGGTGGCGGACAACCAAAAGGAACACCCTTGCGGTGTTATCACCAACCAAACGCAGTCCCCGGTTTTTTTTATAAGCAAAATCAAACAGACCCTTGTGCGTGCCATGTTAACCAAACGTACCCTACGGATGCTAACAACCAGAAACAACCACTCCCTTGTGGTTGTCGAACTCCAAACGCACCCTTGTGGGTGGTAATGAAAACCAAAACGCACCCTAATCTGGTCGAGGACCAACCGGACGCACCCAAAGGGTTATAAAACCCAACGCACCCATTTCTGGTGCTGTGACGAGCGAACAAACGCACCCTTGTGCATAGAAAAACCGCAACACGAGCACCCCCTTTTCTGCTGAAAACCAAACGCATCCTTGGTGGTGATTTATATCAAAACCAAACCCACCCTTGTGGTGGCTGTCGTCGGCTAAAAGGAGGGGGAAAACCACGAATGAAGGAGAGTGGTATGGGGGATCGGATAGATCGAGTGGTGAGGAGTATTTTTGGTCTTTGCCGAAAATATTTTCCGGCGGTGGGTGGTGGTGGCCGGCGGCGGCAGGTGGCTGCCGGAAACATTGGGGGAGGGAGAGAGGATTTGTATAAGTATGTTTTATGTTTTTATAAAATGAAATGAAAAGTTATTAAAAACTTTTATTTATATTAAAAGTTATAATCATAATGACAAGTCCCCAATTGTCTAGGGTAGATTGTGTAAATTTTTATATGGTTTTTGATAACTATCGGTTCGGGACTCCGTTGAGCACTTAACAATGATTCGATTCACTAAACTTGCGCCATTGTTTTCAAATCATTTTTTTACAACATAAAAGTGATATTCATTTTATATTATTTTTATAAATACTTTATAACATTTAATAAAAATATTTGTTTATTCATTTGCAAGAACCGGTTTCCGCCACGACCGAAATAAAAAATGCATGTTAAGCTCGAGTTATTCGCGTTATCTACAAACGTCTTTGAATAATTAAAACTAATTTATTAAATACTTTTATTTAATAAAACTGATAATTAAATTATCTTTAATCATTTCCGGGTCGGTACGGCGTACTGGATTATTCAAAACTTTAACGATGCTGTGTAGCCCTCTTCCTAAGCTTGTTTTCAGTCTCGGGTAAAACAGAAAAAAGTTGTCAGTAATATCATTTCACATCAAAATGCTTTAGAGTCCTAGTCGTAAATACTGATTTAGATGACATATCTATAAGTCAAGCCAGACCCGAAAAGTCAAAGGATATAATCGTCATTCAAAATTCGAAAATTCTCGGATGTTACAGTACCTACCCCTTAAAGAAATCTCGTCCCGAGATTAAATTCGTGTTATCCGATTGTGTGAACAAATATGAAAGACTTACGGTTTAAAAAAACTCATTCTAAACAAGACTTGATAACTTCATTCAGCAAAATTCGGTGTTTCTACACTTCTCAATCTACCAAAAATTTTGGCTAGATTTGTCCAGGATATTTAATCCATCAAAATGGGTATCTCAGAGAAACATCATTACAAGGTTTATTGTTGGTATAAATGCTTTATGAAGCAAACCTCTTAATAGTGAACACATCAAAGGAGGAAGTGTAGTCGCGTGGTTATGTCTATATAAAGTCATAAATGTCTTAAGGCAGAGTCTCGTTTCTACTATTTGTAATGTTTGATGATTAATATCAAACTAGACTTATGATTGTAAGTACCCAACTTACTTGGCAGTACCAGGATGTATTGCGACTAATCTTCGTAACTAGTGTGCTCAAAAGAATTTAGTCCGAGCTATCTTTTCATTGATAGGTGTTTATCCGTTTAAGGAGAGTTGCCATACCTATTGGATTAAGTTGTATCATCGGCGACCGCTCCAGGACCCAACAACACGACCATTAAACGTCAATAACTATAGAAAATGTGATGAGGAATGGACCGAAAATGAGGACATTTCGAGAAACAATATTCACATAAATAAAGTTAACAAATGGAAGGCGCACGCGAAAGAGCTTATGTGATATACGATCGATATGGTACTTAGTCTTAGATTCTAGGATTAATCAACTCCAATTAAGTTCAAGTGTGGTATCAATTCTGTTAGTCCCACGATAGTCGTGATCATGCGAGGATAACAAACGGCAAAAAGTAATAACTTAAGTAGATGTGATAAGGTGAGCTCCAAGTGAGGCCGTTAAGATATCACTGAGTAGATAAGGCATCGGTTGTGTCACTAGACCCTTTTAAACGTGATTCTGATGATTTAAGCTATTTAGTTTCGATACTTGTTTCATACGGATACCATTAAGCCCACTCATTTATAATTTCATATTTACATAAAGAAGCGACCAAATATTATGTAAGTAAGAATGATAAACTTATGGTTCGGTGATATTATAATTTATTTATTTTAAATGAAGAGGTGTCCCAATTCCTTTTCAAATAAATTAAATTATAAATCATCCTTCATAATACTTTCAGTGCAATACCGTACTCCATAACCTTCAAGTGTTGACATGACGATGCATGAGTTTCCTACTGAGTATGGGCACTAGTGTTTTCCAAACTCGTCTTCGGGAGGCTTGGAAAAGAAACTACCCAAAAATAATCGACCAAGGAGTTCAAGATAGGTAATGAGTACACGTGTAGAAGAAAACCGATGTAAAATCTCGAGTGAACCAGTCAACATAGCAATTTTCATATAAATCCTCCCTATAACAAGTCCCATGCCATACAAGACTTGTATACTTAGATTTTATACATAATCCAATGTAAAAACAGAACGTTACGGCTTTTGTTAACATAGCAATTATCATATCAATCCTCATATTACAAGTGCCCCTCGCCCATACAGACTTGTAAATCTTTCATTCAAACATAATACCATTTAAACAAAAAATTATGACGGTCTCATGCGAATACGATATTGTATAAAGCTATGAAGAAAAATAATATTCTTAGAGACCATTGTTTAACTTACAATATCTAAGAACGAAATGAGACCATTGTGCAACTCACAATGTCTTAAGAAATGTTCTGGTATTTATATAAATAATTCTTATATAAATAAACGTACGATATACGCAAAAGGAATGCAAGCATATATATTATATATATGTATGTCATGTAAGCACTTAAGGTAACAAGTAACCTAAGCAAGTAAGCAAGTAGTGTGTATGCACTTTGAAAATGTTTGATGTGATGCAATGCTTGTGAAAACGGTTATAGTCTAGGGTAAAATATGCAACCTAGTTCTCTATAACCAGTGCTCTGATACCAATTTGTAACACCCCCAAAAATATGTCGCAGCGGAAATGTGTCCGGGAGTGTTACTTCATAATACAACAGCACAAGATACAAGAGAACGACCTCTAAATGTGTCGTTTGAAAAGTAATCTCGTTGATTTTCTTGAAATTGATATAACATTTGTCCCATAATTGCATCACAATGAAAAGCTTGAAAATAATACAACGAGATTTGATCATTTGAATGTAGTAGACTCCAATGCATATCAAGTAGGCCAAGCATCTAATTCACCTGAGAAAAACATGCTTAAAAGTGTCAACATAAAGTTGGTGAGTTCATAGGTTAGTTAAAGTATAAATGTAAATTCCAATGAATGTATTTTTCTACTGTGTCATCACAGTACCATGTAAAATGTTTAGTGACTACTGTCTCTCTACAGTATCATAAAGTGATTTAAAATGTTGGATCAAAGATTTGTAATGCATGCCTGACCAGTTTAGTGTTTATTGCTTCGCTGCAATATGATGAAACATGTTCAGAAATTAGTAATGTTCAATAAGTTTGTATGAAGTGTGATCGTTGATTTTTCAAAAATGTTATGGGCTCTTACTATAAACAGATACAGTACCACATAAATAATTACTATACTGTTGCGCTAAGTTCATGAAACTGAGCTCGACATCTATGTATGCCTATTTAATGCAAATAAAGGCCCATTGTGATGTTTCAAACCCCGCAACATCCAAATTCGTTCCGAAATGTATGCATTTCGTGTTTAAGTACGGTCGAAATAGTGAGAGCTACTTCACCCGAAAGGGTATGTCATCCCGAAATAGATCTATGTTATACACTAGCGCTTTCCTCACCGGTCAATCCGGTCAAGAATTTATCAGTTCAGATAATGGGCAATTTGTGGGATATGTTATCCTTAGGACATTGTAAACAGGAGATGATATAACCTTTATATTTTTTTAATATTTACGTTATATTCATTGTCGAGTTATAATAACCAAACGCGCCCTTGTTGTGAAAACTTAACCAAACGCACCCTAGATGGTTTACACAGCTAAACCAAACGCACCCGAATCACGGAACCACCAAACCAACGCACCCCTCTTGGTGCCTGCGAAACCACAAGCAGCCTAGCTGCCAACCCGCAACCAAACGTACCCTTTCTTGTCATCAATAACCCGAAACAAACACGCCCTGCTGGTGGTTAACAAAACCATATGCACCCATTCCCCCCGGCTGTCCCGAAACTCAAAACAACCACACCCCTTTGTGTTACATTTAAAACCAAACGCACCCTTGATCGGTGGCTGACCACCCGAAACATCCACCCTTGTGGTGTTATCACAAACCCGACTGCACCCCCCCTTGGCTTGACCCGCAACCTCCTGCTCCCCATGGTGCAAACCCAAATCCACGACAAACACACCCATTCCGGGTGGTGGCTGTCACAGCCATACGCACCCTATTCGGGTGGCTGACCCGATGCCGGACGCACCCTTGCGGTGCCAAACTCGGACCCAAACGCACCCTTCGTGGGTGTTGATATCAAACCCAACCCGAACACCCCCCCCCTTGCGGCTTTCCTGCCACCGAACAAACAAACACCCCCCTTGGTGGTGGTTTTCCACCGAAACCAACACCCTCACGTGGTGTTAACATATATACCAACGTACCCTTGGTAGAACCTGTTAAACCGAACGCACCCTTGTGGGTGGTTCGTGACAGCGGTGGCTGTGGTGTGGAGGTGGAGTGGGGAGGCAGCGACGGTGGGTGAGTGGTGGGGAGTATGCGTGGCGGCGCGTGGTGTTAGGGATCGAATAGATCGGGTAGCGAAGATCCTTTTTGGACTTGGCCGGAATACCCGCCGGAAAACTTTTCTGGCGGTGGCGGCATGATGGCCGGCGGCGGTGGCCGGATATTGTGGGAGAGAGAGAAGGGAGATGATGAGAGTATAAGTATTTGTGTGTGTGTTATTAGTGAGATGAAATGAAAAAAATTAATATAAGATTTATATTTATATAAAACTTTTAAACTAAATGTAATATGTTAAATAGTTGGGGGTTTATTGTGTAACTTTCTTTATATAATTTTGATAAAAGTGGTTCGGGACTCGTTTGGACGACTTAACGGATGATTCGAGTCGCGAAACTCGCGCCATTGTTTTTCAAATCATTTTTCCGATAAAAATGAGTATTTATTTGATAATATTTCATAAATATTTTATAACCTTAAATAAAATATCTGTTATTCGTTTTGTGAACCGGTTACGTCTCGTTCGCAACAGAATGTATTTAAGCTCGAGCATTTGCGTTATCACAACGCTTTTCATTAAAATGATGACTAATTTATTTAATACTTTTATTAAATAAATACTAATAATTAAAAACAAATTTAATTATTTTTGTGTGTCCGCGTTGTAGGTTGTTCGTTAAAGGTTTGTGGTGCTGTTTTAGCCCTTTTCGGCTCGTTTCCAGGTTTCGGGCAAAACTGAAAAGTTGTCAGGAATTTCGTTTTACATCAAGTTGTTTTAGAGTCCGAATAATGAAAACGTGATTTAGCTACTTGTTTTTGATAAGTCAACTTAGGAAGAACCTATATCTTCTCGTTTTCAAGTCAAATAAATTTGTACATGAGGTATGAAATAATAAATATGATTTATTATTTAAAATATGTTCCGAAAATTTTGCCGGTTACGCGGTAACTGTTTTTATGAGAAAATAAAAGGTTAAAAGTCAAAAAGTCAAGTCGGACCTAAAAAGTCAAAGTTTAAAATAGTCATTTAAAATTCCAAAAATTGCCGGATGTTACACAATTTTTCATGCATTTTTCATTAAATTCAAAATCTTTTAAAATATGTACTCAACACTATATCCTACCCTTATTAATTGAAGGGGAGCATTAAAATGTTCCTAATAAGCATGTTAATAAGTAACATTTTTCTCCTCGAAAGTTTTAATCAATTGATATCCAAAATATCAAACGATTTGACATTTTTGATAAGAGGAGAAAATGTGATTAAAATATGCAATTAATAAACGTAATCTTAAAAGACTTAAGTGGAGTCTCCTCTCTTGTATGTGCAAAATGTTTTTGAATATCGAGGCACATATGAAGGGGGAGCATTTATGAAGATGAAACCATCAAGGTACAAATGTTTTGATTTATATCACAATTACCTTGATTGATTTTCAAATGGTTTTAATGGCTACAATGGAAATACTCTATAGATCAACCATGTGCTTATTCTTATAGTGATATAAGGCGGTTAAGGATAGGTATTCGTTCTATGATCCAGCCAGAACCGGAGGGATCTACCCAGGGACATTCCAATAGTTAGATTAGAAGTCCTTAGGTATGATATAAAAAGGAGTAAAGTGAGAATGGGAATAATGCCGACTAAGACAGAGCTAGCACCGGAACAAATCTAACAAGGTGTTAGTCATGAAGTCTTCATAAGCATTGAAGGGGTTAGAGAATGAAAAAGAAATGTAAGGATAAAGGATCTAAAGAAAGAATCCCTTCATACACTTAGGCAGAAACCAGGTCAATACATATGCTATCAGAAACACTAAGATGTTGTCTGGTATTGAAGATAGTCATCATAGACCCAATAATGCAATGCACAACCCTCCCTAGCCACTCAAGGTCTCTCAAAAGACTAATTTCTCATAGATACAAACACGTTATCTATCGACTTTCTCACTTCAAGTTAGTAGATATTGAAGAGGTGGCAGTCCGCTTCAGCCTCCGATTACCAAAACCAAAATGCACTATTGAGTCTAGCACCAAAAAGAGATCATCAATAAATCTTATTAAAACACTATTCCAAATTAAACTTGCTCTTCATACATTGTGAAAATAAGTAAAATCATACGATTCCTATGCATTATCCGTGTGATCTTGCCAGAACATTAAAGTGGTACGTCACAGTATTCACAATGACGATGGAAATCCTTCCAGTGCCAACATCAAACAAGCACTGCAGTAGGTGACTTGTGCAAGCCTATACGGATCAAATTTGTGACAATTGAATATCAATATCGGTTCAGTATATAGTAGCTCTTAGCTTGTAATTAAATATTGTGTGATAAGTAAGCTAACCCGATCAACCCATGGACTATCCATGGGTTGGCCGGCCCATGTAAGGTATATATACCCCTCTCGATTTGATGGATGTGTTTGAAAAGATAAAATTGTTGGCGTGTTATAAAACTCTTTATTCTTTAACATGCCAACTGATTTTTCCAAATCAATTTTCAATCTTATGTCCATGGGTAGCCTCAATAGGGCATCTGGGTATAAGAAAGCTGAACACGAATTAATGACTCAATCGTTAAGATAGTAACTAACCGATTTACTCTTACCATGTTGTTTGCTTTGAGACATTTTGGTAATGAGAACATGCTAGTATAACCGCGAACCCCTGTTAAGGAGATTCTTTTAAATACTGCCTGATCACAGGTACAATATTTATACTGTTCAATGAGGAACCGGAGGTTATTGCAACCTAAAATTGATGGAATGACAAAGATATTCTCGTCCATATCTATGCTTATTACTAACCTAAACCCGCAGATTTACCCAGTGATGGCGCTATCTAGTTCCTGATGAGTCATATTCATAGCCGCATGCTCATACTCGATCGACGAATATAAAGACATGATGAAAGCTCAAGTACATGTTACTCAAGTCTTCCACTACTCTGATACTCAACGTCTTCCTTGAAGTTATAAAGTATTCAAGATGAAGCATATCAATGGAGATTGTTCAAAAGCTTTCAAGATGAAGTAAAGTATGAGCATGTTGGTCCAAAAGTCACAAGATCACAAGAAGGCAAAAGATTAAAAGATGACGTAGAGATGATAAATGACTGATGATCTAATGAAGTTCAAGATCACAAGTCTATAAAGCATGCAAGAACAAGTTCCAAGATCACTACATCAAATTTACAAAATAAAGACAAAGAATCAAGGCTATGAGTAAGACTGAAGACATTTAGAATGCTAAGCTTAAGTTTTTGTAAATCAGAGTGACATTCTTTAGGGGGGAAATTGTTAGGAATCGAGAAAAGACTTGGTCACTTCCAAAATAGTAGCTCTTAGCTCGTAATTAAATATTGTGTGATAAGTAAGCTAACAAGATCAACCCATGGACTATCCATGGGTTGGCCGACCCATGTAAGGTATATATACCCCTCTCCATGCCTTGGAGAGGGTGTTGGTTCATTTCATAAGTAATACATTTTCATATTTCTTTCTCTCTTTAGAAATGTTCTAACCTCTTTCTCTCTCTAAATTTCTTTCTTTTACTTGTTTAGATTATGTGAATTGATATCCTACAAATTGATGACAAGCTCCATTTTGTTGAAGAACCCGTCAAAATTATGGACCGAGAGGTCAAGCGGTTGAAACAAAGCCGCATCCCAATTGTCAAGGTTCAATGGAACCCTAGAAGAGGTCTAGAGTTTACGTGGGAACGTGAAGACCAATTTCGCAGCAAGTGTCCACACCTCTTCACCAACACCACTTCGGCGGACAACTCAAACTGAATTTCAGGACGAAATTCTTTTAACATAGTGAGACTATGACAACTCACATTTTTCAGGTCATTACAGGTCAATAAACTCAAAACTATTTACTTTGAACATTTATATGTTTACTTTTACGTGTAACCGTTAAGTTAAATCGCATAACCCGGAAAACAACTTTAAACGTATACCGGCAATAAACAAAGATAGGTTTACTTCAAATATGTGTTATATGACTTTTACAAGCATAAATTATAAGTCTACATATTTTATTTTGCAAGTTTTACATAAACGCTTAAGTTTACCGGTTTATCTCATGCATGCATGCAATTTGCATTACCACCTTAGTATATATATACATATACTTACTTAATAAATCAAAATACCAAAATTTGAAATATCCCCCTTCCCCTCATGCATGCTGCCGTCTACTTTAGCACACATACACAAATCTTACCTACCAAAATAAGCATCCTATTATCCACATTTAGCTTATTAACCATCCCATTAAACTTGAAGCATGCTTATAACTAGATCTATTATCCAAGCTTATCTTTACATGCTATTAACCAATGCTCCCTAATATCCACTTAATACTTCCATTTAAAAGATGCAAGTAACAAGATTATTTCTCACAATATACTTAACAAAAAAACACATCTCTCACTCTTTCTTTCTAAAACTTTCGGCCAAGAAAGAAAACACAAGAAGAATTAGGTTTTTGATATATCACAAGTATTTTGCTAAGAGTTTAAAGGGTTTAGGTTATAATCAAACATATATTTAGGGTTTGATTGTGGGTATACTTGTTAAACTAATCTCCTCATCTTGCTAAGGTTCACATTCTCATCTCATATTTTCATTACACATATTTTGTTATAACCACTACATTCATAAATTTATATCACCACTAGTTTGTATGTAAAGATTTTTCTAAAAGAAACAAGTAAACCTTTTAAATGAAATCTTGTTAAAAGATTTTAAAATGGATAATAAAAATGTTTACATACACTATACTACTTATTTTAGTCACTTTATAGATTACTTGTTGAAATATTAGCTTTATTTTTAAAATGGTTAATTATAAACTTAAACTAGTAAAGTTGTATATCTTGATCATGTCCTTAAATTTATGTTATTTCTTGATAAATTGATGGAAGAGACTAGGTTAGTATGGAGTTGTTGTTGTGATGGTAATTGATGAAAAAGATTAGGCTATTATAGAGTTGCAATTTGTCAGTGAAAAATGGTGGTAGAATAGAAATAAAGTAGTTGTTGTCTAGAATTCATAATAATATTTTCGTTCACTTAATTTTGTTTTGGACATTTAAGATCTTAAAAATATGATATTATATTTTCATACGAACGCGTGGATATAAAATTCGCTAAAATTGGACTTACAACGAATGAGATATGGCCAAATGAAGTTTAATAATTTTTCCGGCCAAACTGTTTTTATAAAAAATCTGTCTAGTTTCTAAAATTGTGTTTTTGACCCGTTTGGGTCCGAGTTGGGTGAAACTCATATGAGAAAACTTGTAGAACATGATTTTTCCTTGAAACCTCACTTTTGGTCATCTCGTGAATCATTATAACGAAGGAGATACGCTCTTTTAAAGTCGGACTATTTTCTGAAAATTTAATAAAGTTTCTGCATGAATTTTTACTAAATAAGTGAGCTGTTTGGAACATAAATTGTGGTTTAGTGCTAGTATGACCAACGGACGTATACCATGTCGGACTTAGGGTGTTGCAGATTAAACACCTACCCGGGTACTTTATTTGCATTGAATTGCATACATACTTTGTTGTAGCTTCGGTGTCATAAGCTTAGTGAAATCCTAATTACTTTTTGTGATATTGAATGTGTTACAATAGTCATACTCTTTAAAATCTTGTGGTCCAACATTACTTACTTACTTAAACATATTAACTCATCAACTTTATGTTGACACTTTTAAGCATGTATTTCTTAGGTGCTTAGCTTGCTATGGTGTATTTGATGTGCATGAAGTCCTCATCCTTCAAGAATATTTTCATGAATTTTCCGTTTGCATTAAATTATTTCCTCGTTGCATTAAACTAAGTTTTTCCTTTCGATGCAAACTTATGAGACCATTGTTAAAACTTATTTATTTAAATCGTGTCAATGAGCTTACCTTTTTAACGACTCATTTAGAGGTCGTTCTCTTATATCTTGTGCTTATGTGTTATGAAGTAACGTCCCCGGTTACATTTCCACTGCCACATATTTTGGGGGTGTTACACCCGCCGCCACATCGCACGAATACCCTACTAGTTTTGTTTAATAAAAATGGTTTTTTTAACTTGTGCCCTAGAGACACAAGTTAAAGTGGGTCCCACAGCCCGTGTGTTACCTTCTTAATGGCCAGTATTAATTGAGTAGTCCTCATATCATGTTTCACAACCAGTGACTGGCCACTCAAAAGATGACACGAAGTCAGTAAGACTCTTCTTAACATGTGCCCTTAAGACACAAGTTAGAAAAATCCTAATAAAAAAGATATTTTTTCTTCCTTTTTAATTAATTTTATTTATATAACTAAACATATTGTGGTGACACGTGTCTACACCACTTTTTTTGAAATCTAAAACATTATGTATGGTTGGGTGTCGTAGGGTGGTGTGTCACATGGCACAAAAACACTCTTCACTGGTTAACACCACAAAATGTGTTGTCATGGTGGAATTTTTTTTTTCATTTATATAAATTTAAGACTAACAGTGTAAACAGATGAGGGACTAATGGTGCAAGAAAAACACTAATAAGGACTAATAATGTACACTTTCATAACAACAAGGTTTAAGGTGAAAAAGAAAATTAAAAAAAAATCAACAGTCATCTTCTTCCTTTGCGATGAACCTAGCTTGTTTATTGAAAAAAAAAACCAAACTTAAAAAACAAACACAATTAAAAAACAAAACCAAACACGCACAATAAACACACAAAAAAAAATTCTCCACCGCGCCAGCTGGTATTTACGGCGCGAGTCAGAATGTGATATCTGACGCCGTACAATGGGCTGGAACAACAGCTTGGCGCTATAACGCCACCATACACTACGCTCTCATAGTTTTGTTTTTGCACCATCATCAGTTGTAATAACGTTTACTGTATTGAATATAAAACCTTATTTTTAGATGGATATGTTATGACTCTTTCAACTTCACAAAATTGGAATAGATTTGAAAACTACATTCAATAAATATATAAAGATAATTTGAACCATCAAAATTATTGCTAGCTTGATACATATTTCCTTTGTTAAAAAAACGGATTTCACGATTACATTTTTCGAAAGAGAGTTGATATGCACACCACACAAAGTGATGTGCACACCACAAAAATGCATATGTGGTGTTGTAATATATGCATCACATGTGATTTTGTGATGTGCACATCACTTTGTGTGGTGTGCATTTTTCGAAATTGCTAATTAAATATTTTTATTTCTATACAAATTCTCTAAACTAAAATATTACTCCGTAATTGCTAAACCATTTCTTACCAAATTATAAATCAAGTTGGCATGATGATATATGGTGTTCAACTAAACCTATTCGTTTATGCAAATGATCTCAACAAAACGACCACATTAATCACAAAACAGTGTGGTCCGCACACCTAATGTGTAATAAGTTTTTTTTTAGCAAATGTATAATAGGTTAATTAGTGTATTTTTGAATTCTACTTTAATAATTAGCAATAATGAAAGACATTTTAACTTAATTTTACCGACACAAGTCTGGTACTAAAATATCTACTGCTTATAGTTTCGTATTTGACTAGAGATATAAATTAGATCACACTCAATTACGTAGTATTATTTTTTTAAGAGGGCAACGCGATATATATCTAAGTATTACCATATTGGAAAGTTTACAAAGTTCTCCGGTAGAGTAATTTTATTTTTTTTATTTTTTATTTCTTTGGTGCAGTGGAGGGGTATGCCCCAAGAAAAGTAATTTTATTCTGTTCATGACTTAATTGGAATCATTAAAGAGTTGTGTTATTATCATGACTCCACCATTGTACTCTCATTTTTAAGACCCTGATGGTGACTTAGATTTTAAACTTTTAAAATACCAAGTTGTGTTCAACAAGGTAAATTTATTGCTTAGGATAAGTTGATTGATCGACGTTTTACATTAAACATTGGTGTACTAGTCTTGAATTCATATTAGGTAAATTACAAATTATGTCTTTGTGTTTTGTCATTTTTGCACTTCCCGTCACTTTCAAACTTTAATTGCAAAAAATGTCATTGTTGTTCATACTTGATTACAAATCATGTCCTTTTCACTAACACCCGTTAGATTTTTCAGTTGGTTACCCTCAAGTGCGTTCCACGTGAGGGCATTTTAGTCATTTTACTGTCCCTGCATAATTAATAGCTTTGATTTGTCTTTCCAATAAACCATTGTTCACAGGGACTAAATTTGCAACGAAAACTTTATGTTTTCTATCACTTGCCACACATTTTTATCAAACGCATTTATGCATATTTGGTCACATATTTAGCACACCGATCATATCACACACACAATCAAACATGGTTGGACCTGCATTTTGGAAGATTCGAACACACGATTGATTGATCAGTGATATTGGCCTTATTTATGGTAAGCTTTGATCCCTCTTTATTTGGTTACAATTTCTTTCAGATCGCTAGTTAAGAACATGCATAATATGTGTGAAAAGTAGCTTACGTTAAATTTAGAAGTTTAAAGTTTTTTTTTTGTTTTTTTCCAAGATCTTATCAAAATTGTTCGGAAATCCACCATAATGGCGACTTTACAAACCCACTAGACAGAACATATCGGTTTGCAGATATAGACTATGTTGACCTTATTGACCGTGAGAGTGTTGGTGATATTCATTGAAAACGAATATTAGGTGATGATTCCACCAACTCACAGGTTGTTCTTTGCGATGAACATTAGACTGACCGAACCTACGAGGGTTCATTGCATGGATCAGCGTCAATAGTGAATCTCGCAAGTGGTTTTATCTCTTATCCTTAGACTTGAGATGCAAGTAGGCTGTGTGTATGAGGATCGTCAATCCTTGATATAGTTAAACGATCTCCTGAACAAGGCTCTTATAAAGACCATCTTCAGTAGCGACGTGAACCACATGGCGGACACGTGCAAATTAAAATAGGATTTGTTCCTCCACGTGTTTTGAAGTCAGATACTGCTGTGCTCCTCGATGAATTGGACAAATGTTTGTGTGGCCGCACCAAAATGTGATTGAGATGAATCTTGATCTATTTGGTAATCTAATTCAGTATCTATATCGAGAAATAGAATCGTTAAACAATTATAATGACTTATGATCCATGTCTAATGCTCAACAAGGTATCTGTAACAAATGGATGATTGATTTATAAAGCCATTTAAATGAGATGTTTAAGAAACTACTCTCATATGTTTCTAGGGGCATTGGCGTGTTGATAGATGCTAACATTTGCTTATATAATTACTTGATTATTATAACATTCGCAAGTGGAAGCTATTGGAGTATGCTCGTATCATAATAAATAATTATGTGGAAACTAGAAGGGGTTAAATAGTTTTTACCGTTTTAATATAAAACTTAAATTGTCGACTTATGTGAACTCAAGAGATATACACAAGTATATATGATAGCGATGCAATAAGTAAATAAGTAATCTACGAAGTATGAACAAGTAAAGATAAGAAAGATCAAATCGATGACACAATGATTCATAGTGGTTCGGCTACGAAGCTCCTCTTCGCCCTACTCCACTCCCCAAGTACCCAAACTATGTATTTTGTGGCCTAAAAATTAACCTATCATACTCATATGATATACACAACACACAACACAAGATATACAAGATGAATGATTATCACAATCGTGATGACACAACTAAACTATTAACACTTGAAGCTTGACGGCTTCGTAAGTGTTCTTCACTAAAGAGTGGAATGAGTTGATCACTTGTAATGGATTATGTAACAAGTATAATGATCAAAGAATATAAAAGATAAAAGATGTGTGTGAAAAATATTTGTCAAGAGTTGTTTAAAAAGAAAGCTTAAGGTTGATATTTATAGGCAAGCCTTTGAAATTCAAATGTTGTCCCAGATAGCTGTGAGTTGCGACCCATGGATCCATCGTAGCTGGATCCATCTAGTGTATTAGGTGGATCCGTTGGGGGAGCTGGGACAACATTTGTCATTTTATGATTAACCCCGAATCTATACAAAATATTATTTTGTACTTAATAAAACTAGTTTATTAGATTCTTCTAGAACAAAATATTTCTTATCACCAATATGAAAAGTGTCACACCCCGCCTAGGCAAAAACATGAGGCGTAACATCATGGATATCATCACAACACAATGGTGTCTACTATAGAGAAATCTAAATGAAGGAGATGATCAAATTGACACTATGTGTCATGACAATACCTAACACAAGATAAAGGAGTCTTGCATTACTAAACTAATGTCATACACGAAACAACATAATCCGAAAACTAACAATCTTCAACAAACAAGTATCAAGCAAAACAAATGTCATAAATGAAAAGACTAGAAAAGACAACTCCACAAGCAATGTCTAGGTCTCTCTAGCCACTCTTCCAAACATCATTCTTATCATCACGATACTCACCTGAAAATGATGCTTAAAAATGTCAACATAAAGTTGGTGAGAGTCATAGATTTAAGAAACGAAAATCAAATCCAATTATAAATTAATATGATAATAAAGAAAACATTGCAGGACAATAAATGAACTACCATATAGGCTAACATGCAAATCCAATCAATCACATAAATACCGGCAAACGACTATAAGACGTCTCATATCACACCAATGTCCCTGTGGTTACCCCCTTAGCCCAGGCCATGGATACTCTCAAAGTAACCTTCCTGCCCGCTAGGCCACAGTACCATCCACTAAACAGGCCATGGATACCCGCAGGTGATCCCCCCTGACTTAGTTTACAATTCTCAATATCACATCACAAACATGCAGCACACAACATACAAGAGTCACGTATAGTCCATGCATCTTTGACAATACATTATCACATTAATCAAAATATTTCCAAACACTTTGCATCATTTCCACCCCAATAAATCATAAGAAAAGAGGGGCTATGAAACTCACCTGGATACTCAAACGCAGCTTCCAAATCTCTACACGCAACTATACAAATAAATAAACACGGTTACACGCGACCAAGATAAAAGTTTAGTCCATGTAACACACATATTATGGATGTGTAAGGGTTTAGTTAACCATCGTGGGTCACCCCGACACCATGCCCAACCTTAACCATCTTATTAACACTTTACACTAGCTACTTACAATTAACTTAGAATTGCAGAATTTTAGTGTCTCTTTACGTACCCAAAACCCTTACTTAATGACCTTCATAAATTATACAAAAAATCACCCATCTTCATTTATAAGTATATTAACTACCTCGTGATTCCCAAGAATTACTTACATGTATAACTACCTCAAATAAAATCAAACTTTAAAACTGTCCTAATTCGGATCTGATTGCACACCAAAATGTATCACTCTAACTACCATATTTAGACATGCTTTCAGAGGCTAATTTTGACAGGATTATCCATATACATATTGAACTTAACTACTGTAGAAGGTATAAGCCTAATTTCATTTTTAAGTATAGGTTTTACCCTCACAAACATGACCTAAATCTGACCTGTATTTACGGATCTAACAACTTTTAGTGTAACCAACATTTGAATGACATTCCGACCTTAAAAACTTTCGAGGCTGGATTTTCTGGAAAGTACATTCAATGAGCTACTGTTTAGAGTCCAGAAACACTCAAAAACCTATTACCATCATGGAGATATTCACTCGTGAACACAACCTTAAATTCTGCTCACCCTAAATCAAGTTTTTAACGTAAATCTAACATAACCAATTGAATAATCATGACCCTAATCAAGCCCTAATCATTCTAGAATCATTAATTATCATTAATATTATGTATTTTATGCAAACCTTAGATCCATCATAAATTATGTTACATGAATTAAAAGAATAAACAAAGAAGAAGAACATACCTAACGATCTTACTTGAATTAACACGATCTAACACCTAGATTTTCTTGATCAAATTTTTTGTCTTCCTTAGGGTTTTGGGAACTCAAATCGTACGGCAACAAGAAGAGGAGAAAAGAATGGGCCAAGTTTAATTTTATATCTATCTCCTTCAAGTTCTAGCCCAACTCAAATAAGCTTAGTAAAAAAAATATTTTTTTTCTTTAAACCAAAAACCGGACGCACCCTAATAAATATATATATTTTATATATATTTTTAATTTATTAATTAACTAATTTACTTCATTTACTTAAGTTTTTATAAAAACCTAAGCTAATTTGATTAAACCTTTTTACTTAAACGCTACTTACTAATCTTTCTAAATATAACTTTCATTTCACCAAACCACTTTCTATTTTTAGAAAGTTTGCTACAAGCTTCTATATTTCACTCACTTATTTCATTTCTAAAATGCCACATTTCTCATAAACGCTTATCACTAAATCATCCAACTATTGATGTAGCATTGCATGCAATACGCCATTCCTTTCCATTATCACTAAACGTGAACAAATAAAATACTCATCACCAAACACAAACACACACAAAATGAGATTCCCACACACCTCCAAATGATATTACGCACATTACTTAACCCACTTAGCACACATAAAATCACATAGCACCACACCTAATCACATAAAATAAACTCTTAGCCGTATCTAAAGATATAAAGTAACCTGCTCAAATCACGGTTGTCACAGTATCCCCTCCTTTAGGAAATCTCATCCTAAGATTTAACTAGCTGACTTATTAGCACGATCAACAAACAACCGAGGATACTTAGACTTCATATAATCTTCGCGCTTCCAAGTGAACTCGGGACCACACTTTGAATTCCAACAAACTTTTACAAGTGGTATTCTACTACGTTTCAAACTATTAATCTCACGATCCATAATTTCTACAGGTTCCTCAACAAAACGTAAAGTCTTGTCAATTTTGATTTCATTCAACGGCACATGCAAATTAGCATTCCCTAAACACTTCTTCAAATTTGACACATAGAATGTGCCATGTACGCTATTTAACTCCTCAGGTTACCTCAACCTATACGCTACAAGGTCAATCCTTTCAAGGATCTCAAACGGTCCTATATATCTTGGTGCTAACTTACCCTTCTTTTCAAAATGCACTACGCCCTTCCAAGGCGACACCTTTAACAATACACGATCTCCCACCTCAGACTCTAACAGCTTACGCATAAAATCAACATAGCTCTTTTGACGATCTCTCATCGCTTTGAGCTCTTCCTTAATCAATACCACCTTATTTGCCGTCTCTAGTACTAACTCAGGTCCAATCAGTCTACTTTCTCTAATCTCTGCCCATAAAATAGGCGACCTACATTTCCTACCGTACAAAGCTTCAAATGGAGCACACCGGATGCTTAATTGATAACTACCACCAAAATTGATAACACATGCCCTCATTATATCCTCCAAAGTCTGATTCATACGTTCCCTTTGTCCATCCGCTTAAGCATGCTAAGCAGTACTTAAATCCAATCGCGTCTTTAACACTTTCTGCAGCGTCTGCCAAAACTACGAAGTAAATCATCCATCTCAATCTGAGTTGATCGTCACCAGAATTCCATTCCTTGTTATTATCTCATCAATATAAATCCTTGCCAACTTCACATCTTGCAATCTTCTTGTATAGCTAGTAAATGAGCTAACTTAGTCAGTCTATCGACCATCACCCAATTCACATCATACTCACTACTTTGATCTTGGAAATTTAGTGATAAAATCCATGATGATTCTATCTCATTTTCACTCAGGGCATCTCAGGCTATTACAACAAGCTAAAAGTTTTTGACATTGCAGCCTTCACCCCTTAAACAAATCCGACAATTGCTAACATAGGTAGCTATATCCTTTTCTATACATGGCTACCAATACATGTCTCCAAGGTTATATTACGTCTTATCCGCTCCCGGATGTACCAAGTACCTTGATGCATGGGCCTCATCCATTACACTTCCTACCAATAGAACCCAAATTCGATCCATAAAGTACAAACTCTCGTCTCCTATTTTTTCTATCTGTTGCTCTAAACCATGTAGCCTTTCTACGAGTACGTTCTCTTGCTTGAACGCCTTACTTTGGGCTGCCAGTATCATTCCTCTTACTTGTCTTGATTTCACTCTCTCCTTTCTACTCAACGCATCACCCACTACATTCTCTTTGTCAGTGTATCACATAAAGCATTCTTCAAAGTCTGAAAAGCCTCTTCTTGTTCTACACTCCACTCATACTTCTGATTCTTCTCAGTTAGGGAAGTAAGGGGGTTTAACAATCTTAGAAAAGTTTGCGATGAAACGTAGGTAGGTAACTTGCCAATCCTAAGAGTAATCATATCTCGAATGGTGTCTTAGGTACTTCCCAATTCTTCACTGCCTCACTCTTACTTGGGTCCATGTGAATACGCTATGGTCGACCACGCGACCAAGAAACTGCACTTCTTCCAACCAAAACTCACACTTAGAAAACTTAGCATACAACTTCTCCTTCCTTAGTAATTCTAACCATAACTTTAGATGAACTCCATGCTCCTCTTCTTAACAAACGACATTGGTGCTCCTCACAGAAAATGACTAGGTCGTATGAAACCTTTGTCTTGAAATTCTTGAAGTTGTTCAGACCATTCTTGCATTTCCGAGGGTGCTAGACGATATAGGGACTTCGCGACTGGCGTCACTCCAGGAACTAAATCTATACAAAACTCAACTTGTCGTTGCGGTGATCATCGACAAGTCTTTCGGAACATATCAACAAAATCTCGTACGACGAAAGTATCACTCACTTTCGTTTCATCTACCTTTGTGTTCAATAAGGTTTTCGCGACTCCTTGAGTACGTTCACCTTGAACCCGAAGTATCTCATCACCTTCCAACGATATCCTAACCACCTTCTCATGACATACTATCACAACTTCCTCTTGGACAACTAGTCCATTCCCACAATCACATCAAAGCTTCCACGACTCAATGGTATCAACGAACTCTAAGGGTTACGAACAATCGAATAGGATAACAAACGAATATCGAGTCAAAGGCTAGAATACATATGGGGATTTCACATATGCAAATAGACGCAGATCAAATGACATAAGAATCCTTTGAAAGAAAGGATACATATATGTATTGACTGAAAACGCAAACGAAAGAATCAACAGGCGTATCACGACAAAAGAAACACATAACGAAAATCAATACGCACCAGAACTTATAAATACGAAAGACAAACTTCTTATACCAACAATCGACTTTACTCGAAAGAACCAATTAAATAATGTTTTTTTAAATCAATTTAAAATAAAGAGAATCGTTTTAAATATAAAAATCATTTAAAAAAATGTCTTAAGTCTAATCTTTGTAAAATTCATTTTAATCATGGTTGTCATAAAAATCCAGAGATAGATATCTAATGATGTATCGCATCTTACTACCATGAATCATTTTAAACCTACTTTTCATAATAAAATTTAGAATTTAATAACCACACGAAAATTTTCATAACTTAATTGTATAGGCCACTTAAACATGTTCTATTCACAACGATCATTTTAAGCACATTTTATTCATAATAATCATTTTAAACACAGTTTTCGCCAAACATCACCAAGTTATTCCTCAAAAGTTTTTTTTATAATTCGATATAAAGTATACTATATGTTACTCAAACAAAGGACACCGCAACACCAAAAGGGATTTTAAAACACCGTATAGACTCTAACACCATTTTGTTGTTTGAAAACGAAAGAAAATACCAAAAACCATATACTCAAAATAGAATCAAACGAACTCGTACAAGAAAACTCATGCAAGACATTACGTACCCAAAAGAAAACGTACGGTCTTATCCAAAATAACGATCGATAACGCAAACCTAAAAGCATCGATACTAACACGTCACCAACGGGTTACGAAAACCAAGGGATATACAACAAAAGGAGTAATGATACACACTAATATGTTAGGAACAATTAGTGTTAGCCTTAAAATATGGTGACAAACACGGAATTACATTAGTTCATTTATAGAGTGACACGTAGGGACTAATAATGACTAGTTACAATAGTTGTGTGTCACTAGGACTATAAATACCCCCTCCATACTTCCACGAAGGGGTGAAGCTCACTTTTGTAAAAGTGTATGTGTATGTTTTCTCTCAACAACACACACAACTTCCCATCTCTTATCTTTTTCTCTCTAATAGTATGGATACTTTTCTTTTCCATTTTACCAAGCCTCTAGATCTTGTGTTATAAGGGTGAATCGTGTTAACAATTGGCACTAGAGCATAAGGAGAATCCGTGTTGTTTATCTACTGATTATTGTGGTTAAATAAGCTCAAATTCATGGGTTGGGTTGTTTATTTTTTTTGGTTCGAAAAATATACCAAGAAAATCAAGATTTGATCTTTGTTTGTGGTTAAAAGTGTTAAAGATTTGTACTTTCGGGCTTAGATCTATCCCTTGCATCATTACTAGGTGGTTTTAACATCATTTCGTAGCTTTCAAGAATGTTTGATGATTTTTTCTTTGTTGCATTTTGACTCACTGAAGGGGTGTTCTTCATTGCGTTTTGCTTGCGGGTTGCGTTTTGGTCATTGCGTTTTGCTTATTGAAGATTGCGTTTTGGTCATTGCGTTTTGGTCATTGCGTTTTGCTTATTGAAGACTGCGTTTTGGTCAATGCATGGGCCTCATCCATTACACTTCCTACCAATAGAAACTAAATTCAATCCATAAAGTACAAACTCTCGTCTCCTTTTCTTTCCATCTGTTGATCTAAACCATGCAGCCTTTCTGCGAGTATGTTCTCTTGCTTGAACGCCTCACTTTGGGCTGTCAGTATCATTTCTCTTACTCGTCTTGATTTCAGTCTCTCCTTTCTACTAAACACATCACCCACTACATTTGCTTTATCGCGGTATCACACAAATCATTCTTTAAAGTTTGAAAAGCCTCTTCTTGTTCTACGCCCTACTCATACTTTTGATTCCTCTCAGTTAGGGAAGTAAGGGGGTTCAACAATCTTAAAAAAAATTCGCGATGAACGTCGGTAGTTACCCGCCAATCCTAAGAATAATCATCCAATTCCTCACTGCCTCACTCTTACTTGGGTCCACATTAATACATTATGGTTGATCACGTGACCAAGAAAATGCACTTCTTCTAACCAAAACTCACACTTAGAAAACATTGGCCTATAGCGTTCTCCCTTCCTCATAACCCAACACTACCTTCAAGTGAACTTCTTGTCACTTCCGTCGACTTTTGAGTAGTCAAATGCACAATGAAGACGATGACAAACCTACCCTCAGTACGGTTTGCAATCACATTCATTAAGTCCCATGAAAACCGCTAGTGCATTGGTTAACCCAAAAGGCATAACCGTAGACTTAAAATGTCCGTATCTTGTTTCGAAATGCGGTCTTTGGAATGGCATCCTCATGTCCTCGTAGCTGATGATAACCTGACCAAAAATCTATCTTTAAGAAAGGATACGCTCTTCGTAACCGATCAAACAAGTCCTCAATCCTTGGGAGTGGATAACGGTTTTTTTTATAGTTAATTTGTTAAACTCCGTAAAATCAATACACATGTGAAAAGAACCATCCTTCTTCTTTACAATAACACCGATGCTCCTTACAGAAAATGACTAGGTCATAAAAAACCATTGTCTTCAACTCTCGAAGTGTTCAACAATTCTTGCATTTTAGAGGGTGCTAGACGATATGGAGACTTCGCGGCTAGCGTCGCTCCATGAACCAAATCTATGTGGAACTCAACTTGTCGTCATGGTGGTCATCGACAAATCTTCTGGAAACACATCAGTAATATTGAGCTCCACGGGTATATCACTTATCCTAGGTTCATCTACCTTAGCGTTCATTAGGGCTTTGGCGGCTCCCAAAGTACGTTCCCCATGAACTCGAAATATCTCATCACCTTTCAACGGTATTCTAACCACCTTATCATAACATACTATCACAAACTTCCTCTTAGACAACCAGTCCATTCCCACAGTCACATCAAAGCTTCCACGACTCAACGATATCAACGAACTCTAAGGGTTAGGAACAATCGAGTAGGATAACAAACGAATATCGAGTCAAAGGCTAGAATGCATATAGGAGATTCCACATATGCCAATAGACGTGGATCAAATGACATAAGAATCCTTTGAAAGAAAAGATGCGTATATGCACCGAGGGAAAGCGCAAACGAAAGAAAATCAACAGGCGTACCACGACAAATGAACACATACAAAAATATCAATACGAAAGACGTAACTTCTTATACTAATTATCGACTTTACTCGAAAGACCAATTTAAATAACGTTTATTTAAATTAAGAAAGTCACTTTAAGTATAAAAATCGTTTTAAATAATAATAAAATTGTCTTAAATGTAATCTTTGAAAATTCATTCTGGTTGTCATAAAAAAAATCTAGAGATGGTTATCTAATGGTGTATCGTACCTTACCATTATGAATCACTTTAAACTTGCTTTTTATAATAAAACAAAGTCTATTTACATAAGAGCATTTATATACTCAGTTTTCTGCCACACCCAACACAATCCTTCCAAAGGGTTTTATTAAATAGACATCATTTATAATAAATGTTACTCAAACAAAGGACGCCGTAATACCAAAAGGGGTCATAAAACACCATACAGACTCTAACACAATTCTATTGTTTGAAAACGAAGGAAAATACCATGAACCATATACTCAAAATAAAATCAAACGAACTCATACAAGAAAACTCATGCAAGACGTTACGTACCCAAAAGAAAACATAAGGTCTTATCCAAAATAACGATCAACAGAGCAAACCTAAAAGCATCAATACTAATGCGTCGCCAACGAGTTACGAAAACTAAAGGATATACAAAGAAGGGAGTAATGATCCACACTAATATGTTAGGAACAATTAGTGCTTAAAGGAAACCTTTGATACTCATACGAGTAATCAATACAACGAAAGAACTAACAAAACGCGCCTATATCCAAAAAAGCAGATTCCGAACCACCAATATACATCGAGACGTCGAATAGGAAAAATCGGGTATCCTTACTAACAATGTACAATGAAGGGATGCTAAGCTTAGACTTAGGAAATTCGAACAAACAACCGAGCAAACGATCAACCTCTATAATAGCAATACTAGGTATCCGCAAATACTAGATAGAAGGAAAAACTTACTATCTATACAACTCAACTCAACATATCCTCCAATTAGGGTAAGAGAAAAAAATTCTCTACCCATACCACCATCTTTATCATGAATACGCATACCAAGAAGGAAAACATATTACACTACCACCTGACAACCAAACATAAAAAAAATGCTATCATGGTCACAAGTCTACGTATGTGATGCCTTTATAATTATGTTGCCACATAAATTATAAGTGGCCTACCTTTCACACGTGTAA
The DNA here is from genome assembly GCA_026074375.1 of Tanacetum coccineum. Taxonomy (NCBI): domain Eukaryota; kingdom Viridiplantae; phylum Streptophyta; class Magnoliopsida; order Asterales; family Asteraceae; genus Tanacetum; species Tanacetum coccineum. The sequence continues at coordinate 11,555 of BQNB010053970.1, read as the reverse complement.
CTTACTTTAAGATTACCCATTATAATCAAAAATTATATAAGAGCACATATACCACATTGCACATCTTAAACCACTCCAACTTAACACATAAAGGATGCTCCATCAATTAACTACTTACTTATATCAAAATAAAACAAAAACAACATAAAGGAACAAAAAACTCGCAACCCTTCCAAAATACTAAATATCCAAGAAGAACTAATCAATAACAACATACGGAGGTAAAAGGACGGAATAAACTCATGCTAGGCATCATGCTTGGTTTGACTTTTCCCCCGCAAGAATCACCCGACTCCGCGGATCCAGCCCTATTACATGCATCCGAAAAACGATCAACTATCTTATCTCCTTCGGTTTCATAAGAGGCTCTTTATAACGCTTAAGTCCTGTTGGGAAAATGGTTCCCCAACGAGACTTCTTACGGGTAGGAGAAAGACATAGCTAAAATACTAAGAAAGTAATACATATCATATTAGATAATGATAGGCAAAATAACTAAAATGACAACTTAGCAAAATACGAGAATAGTAACTAAGCAAAAATAGAAGGTGAGGCATAGCAGTTATAGCATTAACACTTAAGCCCGTGAAATGCCATCTACAATGAAGGACTCTTAGGTTATAGTCTAGGCTCAACCACCTACTTCTCTATAACCAAAGGCTCTGATACCAATCTGTCACACCCCGCCAAGGTGGAAACGCGAGGCGTAACGAGAAATGATATCATCACTACACAATGACATCTATATAGAGAATTCTACATGCAATAAATAAGTAAAGTATAGACACAAAATGTCATAACAATACCCATAAACTAACCAAAACCAAAAGGCGTCTTTATTGATGAAACGAAAGTTCTCGCTAATAGAAAGACATGCAACAATTATCCATAATCTAAACAATGCAATATTTAAGATGACAAAGCAATAAACTCTATGACATCCTATGGTCTCTTTCTAGCCACTTCTCTCTATCTTATTCCTATGGTGCTCACCTGAAAATTGGATAGCTAAACTCAACATAAATGTTGGTGAGAGTCATAGGTTAAGACACATAAAAAACTTTTCATACAATTGCAGCGATTTACTAAAACAATCATAACAACCAACGGTCCCCGCAGTCCACCATACATCACATCACTCACCACAGGGTCATGGTGAGCTCACTACCCCCCCCCCCCCCCGATCAGAACATAAAGTTAGTAGGTATTATTTCAACCCTTCAGTTGGATTTGATTGAGTAGTAAACACCACTCTCCAACCGAACTCACATACCTCAAAACGCCTCCAATTAAACACAAATCCATGGAGCGTACCACATAAATGCCTCCAATTGAACACAAAGCCATGGAGCGTACCACATAAATGACTCCAATTGAACACAAAGCCATGGAGCGTACCACATAACATATAAACACATAATCACAGCAACTAAAACATTTAAACTCATATCATCATTTTCACCCTAAGAAAACATAAGAAAAATGGGTTATGAAACTCACCTGATGCTAAAGCAACTCCTAAAATCTTCGCACAAAGCTAAAGAACAAAATAACACGTGTTACACGCTACTAAGCCAAAAGCTTAAGCACATGTAACAATCATATGATGGATGTCTAAGGGTTGAATTAACCAACATGGGTGAAAGCGACACCATGCCCAAACTTAACCACGTCATTAACTCCTTCTACTAGTTACTTATAATTAACTCAGAATTACAGAATTTTATCATGAATTTACGTACCCCAAACCTTTAATGACCCTCATAATTCATACTAAAAATCACACATGTTCATTTATGAGTATATTAACTACCTTTGGATTTCCAAAAGCCATTTACATGCACAAGTACTCCTAAGAAAATCAAACTTCAAAACAGTCCCAATTCGGATCTGATTGCACACTAAAAAGTTTAGACTTATTAACCATACTTAGACATAAAATTAGAAGGTATCCTTCTGGGGTTTCTCTATATACATATGGAACTTAACTACTGTAGAAGGGCTAAGCTCAATTCGAATCCTAAGTTAGGGTTTTACCCTCAGAAACATGACCTAAATCTGACCCGTATTTACTGTTTTGATAACTTTTAGTATAACCAACATTTGAATGACTCTTAAAAACTTTTGAGGCCAGATTTTCTGGAAAGAAGACTCTTTTGACTTATTCATAGACTTTAGAAACTTATCAATATTCGTTTCTATCATCAAGATATCATCAAAACAACACAGCCCTAATACTGCCAAACCCTAATTCATGTTTTAACGCGAATTAAACCTAACCAATTACACCCATAAGCTTCTAAATAAACCTTAATCATTATAACATATTTATTATATCATTAATTATAGGATTCTGTATTTTATGCAAACCTTAGATCCATCATAAATTATGTTACATGAATTAAAAGAATAAACAAAGAAGAAGAACATACTTAACAATCTTACTTGAATTAACACGATCTAACACCTAGATTTCTTGATCAAAATTTTTGTCTTCCTTAGGGTTTTGGGAACATAAATCGTATGAAAACAAGAAGAGAGGAAAAGAATGGGCCAAGTTTTATTTTATATCTATCTCCTTCAAGTTCTAGCCCAACTCAAATAAGCTTAGTAAAAAAAAATATTTTTTCTTTAAACCCAAAACCAGACGCACCCTAATAAATATATATATTATATATATATTTTTTAATTTATTAATTAACTAATTTACTTCATTTCCTTAAGTTTTTATAAAAATCTAAGCTGATTTGAATAAACCTTTTTACTTAAACGCTACTTACTAATCTTTCTAAATATAACTTTCATTTCACCAAACCACTTTCTATTTTTAGAAAGTTTGCTACAAACTTTTATATTTCACTCACTTATTTCTTTTCTAAAATGCCACATTTCTCATAAACGCTTATCACTAAATCATCCAACTATTGACGTAGCATTGCATGCAATACGCCATTCCTTTCCATTATCACTAAACGTGAACAAATGGAATACTCATCACCAAACACAAACACACACAAAATGAGATGCCCACACACCTCCAAATGATATTACGCTCATTACATAACCCACTTAGCACACATAAAATCACATAGCACCACACATAATCACATAAAATGAACTCTTAACCGTATCTAAAGATATAAACTAACCTGCTCAAATCACGATTGTCACAATATGATTTTCTAGATTTGAAAAGATTTAGAAAGATTGTTTCCATTTATGGTTAATCTTATTTTGTCTTACATGATTAATATAACTAGCTTATAATTAATCATGTGTTAACTTAAATCATTTGATTAGAAAAAGTTTATGCAAATGATAATATTTTTCTTTAATCATTAACTATATTTAATAATGCATTATTTGTAACCCTTGCCTTTTTTGTGAGTTTTGAATGTTCTAATTTAGTCTGTTGACTCTTTGACTTTTGTCAATTTTGTTAGAACCTGTACCGTGTTGACGGTGGTGAATTTTTATGATTAAAGTATTTTGTGTTATATGGTGTTTAATAATCCTTTTTAGAGGGTATTATTATGTTGATTATGTTTCGGGTGGTTTGACCCGTGAATTATGAGAAATGCCGAAAACGAGTCCTGGCACGACCAATAATGTTCAAATGAGATTTTGGGAAATTTAAATAGAAATATGTCATGTAAATAATCTAGGTTATTGAAAAAGTATTTTTAAAGTGAATAAAAATGCTAAGTAACTTTGAAAAATATTTTTCGATCACGATTTTTGGGATTTAAGTAAACCCGACACGAAAATAAGTCCCCGAACCCTTCTTGGATACCCCCAACCGGTCGAACCCCACTAGGTAGCAAGAATGCCCTTTTTTAGCTTTGTTGTCTAGACTATGGTATACATATAATCTTTAAACAACACACATATCCTCATTTCTTTCACAACAAGAAAAATTGTTCTTTCTTTTCTCTCTTGTGCCTTGCTCGGCCGAACACACACACACACAAACACTTTAAAAAATTTCCAACTTTGGTTAAGAAGATGAAGGTTAAAGTCTTGGGTTGATTCTAGTGTTCGGGTTAACATTTAAACAACGTTTGGGTTGTTTGGTTCGTGTCGATCTTGTTCAAAAGTGACAATTTTTATAAGTCATATTATTTAAAATATTTTTGTACTTTTGAATACCTTATGATGCATATATGTTAATTGTACAAGTTGATCGTAGTAAAAATCAAAACTCAAAAATTAAATGAAAGATAATAAGGTGCGTTTGGTTCGAAAATAAAAGTAAAAGGAAAAGAGGTTTTGTTAGTTTTCGTGTCGTGGTCGTGATGATTGAAAAACATTTGTTGCTAATTAGCTTATTTTGGATAATAGCTTGTTTAGCTTATTTATAAGCACTTTTCGGCTTATTTTGGGCTTAAGATGGTTCGAAAATCACAAGGTAGTGAGTAGAAGTATTTTTGGTTATTACCCTAGTATGTTATATTTTTGTGGACTATTTTTATAGTTTATGGTGATAACCAAATATGATACGTAGCTTATTAGCTTATTTTTAAGCTTATGAAATTGGTTTTGGAGCTATTGGGCTCACGGCCCAATAAGCCTCAATAAGCTGTGGCTTATTGAATGCTTATTGTGGTCCGGATTATTTTGTTAGTTATTATTTTGGGCTTATATTTGCTAATGGGCTTTGGTATTGGGCCTAAAGTATATATTATACGTATGAATATCATAATGGATCCTGCCCAATAAGCATAAATTAATCGTTTTAAGAGATTTGGTGGACTTTTGGAAAGCGAAACATACTTATGAATTGATATTGGAAGTCGTTTGGAAAATACATTTTTGTGAACGTTGCGAAATATGTATTTTTGGCATTTTGTCGAAAAATGGTGAATTTATGGAAAATTGTTTGAAATTAAGGTTTAAAAACTTGAAAAATGTTGTATAAACGTACGGGTCATGTCAAAATTTCATAAAAAGTCTATACTTAGCATTTTTACCCAAAAGATGATTTTCCAATTTAATAATAAAATATTATTATTTTATTATTTTAAAAAGTCGACTAAAAGACGAAAAATATATTTTTTCTCGAAACTTTCCTAAAATGTTTAACGTAAATAAACGTTTCATTTCGTATAGTATAAATGGTATGTTTATGGTAACTAAGTATACTAAATGGATTTATCGAAGTATATTTATAAGTATTTATTATCTTATATTACTTAACTATTTTACTTAAATAGTTTAAGTATATTATACTGAGATATGAGTTGGGGTATGCTATTTTTAAAGATAAGTTATGTTGGTCCCAACTAGATCTTGCAAACCTTGTAAAAGGGTTAGTTGTATTGAATAGATTCATGACAACTATGCTAGAAACTTTGTTGATACTAAGAGTATGCAGAATATACTCTTTAGTACTTAGAAGATTATCAATGTAATAGTAAACTGTGATGCAATAGAATGAATGAACAATGAACATAACCAAAAAGCTTCAATATCATTATGATGAATAATACGAGTACTCTGACTAGTACTAGGGTTTACAACCTTGAAGCTATGAATATGTCTATTGTGATGTTTTTACAACCATAACCTAGGATCTCCTTTTATACACCAAGGAGTCCTTTATAAGATACAAATCTTCTAAACTTTTATAAGATATCTACATAGCTTCTAACTATATAAGATGTACATCATAAGTTAATACATATCACTTCGCACGTCTTTATCTTCTTATGGCAGTTGAAATCTTCATGTAGCAGTACAAAGTCGGTTTAGCAGTATTAACTTTGTAGAGGCTCTTAATACCCAACAATCCTCCCCTAAACTTGTGATTCATCTTGTTAATCAACAAGTTTCTTTAATGTAAGCTTCTTGATCACCAGGAGGATCCTTCTAAATACCTTACTGCCTTGGCCTGTTTGCTATTATGTTGATTTTCTGTAAGAGCTCATCTGCCATATTAGAATATTGATCCACTCTTAGCTTGTTACACAGCATCAAAGTTGCAAGTGCTTTTGTCAGAGGATAATCCTTCTCTCAACCAGCATGTAAATATCATGTCCTCTTTCTGTAGACACATGATGAATACTACATGTATCATATAACCACCAGTTCAAAGGATCATGCATATATCTTTGCAGCTTCTAGAGAGTATCATTGTCATCTGGTTCAAATAACCTTTTCAACTCTACCCAAAGTTCTCTTGCTTTGTCTTCAGTGGGTTCTGTTGTTCTGAATCTTTCCTTAACCAAATTCCAAAGTTTATTCAGATAATCTGTAGGAACCCAAATATCACTTCACTTCATAACACACAACACGAAAACAAGAAACTAGAGAGAGAGAGAGTCGAAAATGAGAGAGAGTTGAGAGAGAAAAGATATTATGATTAATGAGAATTAGATATTTTCTAAAAAAGAAAATATCTATATATATTTAGATATTTTAGAAAATATCTAAATATATATATACCCCTACACATTTGCCCATTAGTTACCCTGAGATAAAACATGCTACAAAAGTCAAACACAATAGGTTGAGTAAAATTCATAGGTATTAATTAATTTAATTTGAATGCCAAATTGTGATATTTAGGTTACAATGTTATACACCCAGTATTGAAAATTAATTTATTATTGCCATTTAGATCATGAATGATGCCTTAGGTTATAGTTAGAATGATGTTGCCCCTGGCGGGTACTTTTGCCAAACAATACGCCGGTTGATTTCTAATGATGTGCGATTGGTACACGTAATGGGTACACCAACGGGGAATCCAGCCCAAATAAGTTTATCACTATCTTTCGCGATTACTACGGAGAGTAATTACACGGTTCATGTTTATGGGGATCTTGAAAGGTAAAGCAGTTATTAGGAAATAGTTAAATTGAAATAAGCTTGTAGAATAAATTGCTTCATGTTTATGCATGTATCTCCCATCGCGGGTTTTTAAAAAAGTTTGAAAATGCGAGGCTATGAAACTCACCTGAACAGTTATTGGGAAATTGTGCTAATGTATAGGGAATGAAAGGTAAACAGCTTTCAACACGGCAAACATAGACAACATGGGTTAATATTATGGCAAGTCTTAGTTTGAATTGTATATATAATTTTTTTTGGTTATCGATGTTTGTATTCGATATAAAAATTTATCATAACACCGATTCAGGGCCATCTAGATCAGAAGGTCATTCGTAAACGTTTGTGGAGTAGGGGCACTTTAAATCGTAAACCCAAAAACTCAGACAGAACGTAGTTACCAAGATGAAACTTCTTAATATGAAGCTCCCTAGTATTGTGGTATGATATGGATCCGGGACATGATTTTTGAAAGCACATCGATGGTGAATGATATAATGATTAGAACATAAGCAGTTTTAAGCATTTTATTCAATATCTGGAAATGTTAAGCACGAGGAGCGTTAATTAATTATGATTGGGTTAAATGTTTTGATATGATTTACAACTTTTTCAAAATGTTACATTTTAGACCAGGGTTTGGAAAACTGCAAATAGACCCCTGGGGTTTGCATTTTTACGACTTTGGTCCTTCAACTTTTATTAATATACCAAGTAAAAACTCTATACTTTAAAAGTGGAATAATAGACTATAGTTATAACTTGATAAAATGACACTTTTTAGTCCTTTAGTTATAAGTTTCTGAAATTTACGATATATCCCCTAGCATGGATTATAATTACAAAAAAACATGTCCAATTGCCATGAAAGCTTAATTTAACATTTCATAGTCATTTCATAAGTAATAATAAACTAAATATGAAGATTTAAAACACAACATAAGTTTAATTTAACGATTCGTTAAGTTAAAAGGTAAAACGGGTCATATTAGGGTTTTAAAATGAAAACGCATGGGTTTTAAGATCAAATTCTCTTATGACTTATCAAAGCACTTATTTTAACATTATATAAGCTTATTAGGATTGATTATTACAAAATTTTATAAGTTTAGCCCATAGTTTAAGTAAAAACATGAAATTAGGGTTTCGGGTGTACGGTTTTGGATCAAAAAGGCATAACACTTAGGTTTTTGAGTTTAAAGCTTTATGTTATGATTTTAGCAAGAACATATGAACATTATGACGTTATATGAGCAGAATATAAGCTTTATAGAACCTGGTTTGAGCTTATAGCTTGGAAATAGGTCAAAATCGGGACTTTCGGCTTCGTAGGCGACGGTAAACAATCTCGGGCTTCGTTTCTTGGTTTCTTTTGCTTCCTTTCTGTACTTGAGACTTCTTAAGATCACTTAGGATCTATTAGAGCAAAGGATTACTTCTATGAAGGGTTATAGAGGAGGAAGTGGGGGATGAAGAAGAATGAACACATTTATGCTCCTATTTACACCCATTTGAAGTGCAAGAGTAAGCAAAGCTTATGATTAGTATTGGGGGGGGGGGGGGGGGGTCACATAGAGGGTCTGTTAGGGAGGTTTAGAAGCTAGAGAATGAAGTGTGGAGGTTCTAGGAAAGTAGCTGAATGAGTGTGGTGGTGTTCTTGCTGCCCGGCTGAAGTAGACAAAAAGATAGGCCATGTGCTTCTCAAATTTGACCAAGGCTTGTCCAAGAAGGTGCATAAGCTGCTACTTGATTCTGAAGCGGTTCACATTGGTTATTTGGACTTGGTAGCAATTTAGAGGGTCAAAATGGTCATAGGAAGTAAACGGGTGGGTCTATTTTGGGTTCGACAGGTTCTTCAAATGTTTTAACAAGGTACATTGTGTTATAAATGATTAAGGAATGATGAAATAGGTTGTTAAGGTCTGGGATTAAAGTAATTAGCAAAGATTAGCAATTGGTTTGGGTTAAAACGGGTTTAAAATGAAGATATGGGAGTACGGGTTCAACTAGGGCTCATTTAGGGTTTTCTTGACTTTCTTGGCTTATATTTTGCATACTCTTGAGTAGTAATGATGGAATACAAATCCTAGGGTTTATATAAAGTATTATTAATGAAGTTTGGTCGTTGGTTTAAGTTATAATGGTTGAATTGGGGGGGGATGAAAAGGGTCAAAGTCCAATTAGGGCATAATTAGGGTTTTCTGGATTCATTAAGGTTTTTAGGCTTTGATTTCTTGCACATTGCAAAGTTAATGATAGTAATGGATTTGTAAAAACTTTTTTTAATGTGTTTATAATGGCACTTGGTTGTTTATTTGGGATTGAGAATGGTTTATAGAACAAGGTAAACGGGTTAAATGAAGCAATTAGGTACATTTAGGGTTTCTAGGATATGTTTTACGTACAAGTGAAGTAAAATGGTGAAGTAATGATGAGATAATGATTAAATAGGATTGATATGATTGTAAAATAAGTTATTACAACTTAATTGAGTGTTGTTTTGGGTTTACAATGGATATATAAGCCAAGGAAACGGTCATAGTGTAGTATTTAGCTCGGGGTTTAGGTTTCTGAGTTTATGTATTTGGGTTTTTGTGGGGAGGGTTCTATTGTGTGTAGTTTAGTTTGGGGCCTTTAAGGTGGTGCATGCTTTTATGAAATTTTCTTGCATTAGGGGTATTTTGGTAATTTTACACTTGTTGAGATTTTTAGGTTTTACACTTGTACTTTGATTTGATGAGATTTTATATTTCAAATAAGATGTTATATTGCTTGTACATATGCTTTAGTAGCTTGTGAGGCATACGATAATGGTTTAAAGTCCGTTTAGATATAATGTTGCAAATGGTACCTTATCTGAGTAATGTACTTTGTAAAAATGATATTATGATATTGAATTAACATATTATGATGTTAATCTTTCATGAAATTAGGGTTTAGAGGCATACGATAATTGTTTAAAGCCCGTTTAGATATAATGTTGCAAATGGTACCTTATCTGAGTAATGTACTTTGTAAAAATGATATTATGATATTGAATTGACATATTATGATGTTTCTTTGACATATATGAAGATAGGGTTGCCATATGTAGGTTGCCTGAGCCTGTTAACCTTAGTTATGCAAGAAATGTTGCACATTGAGATATTGGCAAAGTAAGTAATGTAATAAAGCAAAAAATTTCCTTGGAAAAAGGTGAGTTCATATATAATTGATTGATTGTACATTGCATCTTAACAGATGGATATTTACATTGATGAAAGTTTGCTGGTTGTTATAGTCTCCACCCCTTAAAGAAATCTCGTCCCGAGATTTAGTTGGATTTCGAAGAGATGATTGAAAACAGATGAGGATATTTGGCACGAATTTTGTCTTCGCGTTCCCATGTAAATTCTGGTCCTCTTTTAGAGTTCCATCATACTTTGACTATAGGAATACGACTTCGCTTAAGTTGCTTGATTTCACGATCCATGATTTCCACTGGTTCTTCTACAAAGTTGAGTTTGTCGTCGAGCTGAAGTTCTTTCATTGGAATAATGAGAGATTCATCGGATAAGCATTTCTTGAGATTAGAAACGTGGAAAGTATTGTGGATACTACTAAGCTTTTCAGGAAGCTCTAGTTTGTATGCCACTAGGCCAATTCGTTCAAGGATTTTGAATGGTCCAATGTATCGGGGATTAAGCTTTCCTCGTTTTCCAAATCGAAAGATACCCTTGCGAGGTGATACTTTCAACATAACACGATCGCCAACTTGAAATTCTAAAGGCTTTCGCCTTATATTGGCGTAACTTCTTTGTCGATCTCTTGCAGCTTGCAAGCGTTGACGAATTTGCACGATCTTTTCAGTGGTTTCTTGAATTATTTCTGGTCCCGTAAGTTGAGAATCTCCAACTTCGGCCCAGCAAACAGGTGATCTACACTTTCGTCCATAAAGTGCTTCGAACGGTGCTGCCTTGATACTGGCATGATAACTGTTATTGTAGGAAAATTCTACCAATGGTAAATGTTTATCCCATCCTTTTCCGAAATCTATAGCACAAGCTCGTAGCATGTCTTCGAGTGTTTGGATGGTCCTTTCACTTTGTCCATCGGTTTCAGGATGATATGTTGTACTCATGTCTAATTGAGTACCCAAAGCATTCTGTAATGACTGCCAGAATCTGGATGTGAAATGACTGTCACGATCCGAGATGATGGAAATTGGCACGCCATGTCGAGAGACTATTTCTTTGATGTATAACCTTGTAAGAGTTTCCATACTATCAGTCGCTCGAGTGGGAATGAAATGCGCGGATTTGGTAAGGCGATCGATAATGACCCAGATGGTGTCATGTCCGATTAAAGTTTTGGGTAGCTTTGAAACAAAATCCATTGTTATTCTTTCTTATTTCCATATAGGAATTTCCGGTTGTACCAATAAGCCAGATGGCTTTTGACATTCTGCTTTAACTCTAGAACATGTCAAACATTTTCCAACATATTTTGCGATAATTGCCTTCATGTTAGGCCACCAATAGAGTTTCTTTATATCGTGGTACATTTTATCAGAACCCAGATGAATAGAATATTTCAATTTATGAGACTCATGCATGATTAAGTCTCTTAAACCGCCAAAATGTGGTAACCAGCTTCGGTTTTTGATACAATGAGTTCCATCAGGACGAATTTCAAATAATTTGTCCATTCCTTGCAGGTTCTTGTTTTAGACATTTTCTTCTTTG